>JAXCGZ010008134.1:15000-32500 GCA_037179515.1 Halocaridina rubra
ATTAAATATCATTTTAGGAAGTGAATATGAAAATCACGCATATTCTTGTGATAAATTATCAAAAGGAGGAAAGTAAGATAAAGAGATTTAGGAATTACCTTGGGTCGTACAGAGCATATTGCTCTCAACTGAGATCGATCTACTTAACAGATCTATTTTGGGAATATAATTACCGTATGTAAATACATGAGTAGTCTACTCAACTGATCAATTTGTATGTTTTGCCAATTTATGTCTCTACAAATCCCCATTATACGGACAAAGGGTGGAGCTGGAAAAGTAAAGTTGTAAGCCTTTCCTAATACCTCGCAGTGGCTTGATTGAGGGTTTGTCAACTCCTGCGTCAAGAGCTCTGACCATGGTCCAAAAGCCGCTTAACACGAATTATGTCCTTAGACATATTAACATAAAACACATTTAACGATATAAGTATGTACGGTAATAGAAACAAAAATTGCCTAAGTTTGAAGTCTTAACATATATATTCATCTATTTAAATATGCAATAAAAACTAAATCTGTTAACAGGAATCATGACATTAAAAGGCTAACATAAACAACAGGCACAAACAACGATTAACGAATTGTGTAATTAGACGTCTTAACATAATCAAATATCTTATGATTAAGTCCATATACCCAAAATCAGTCCATTAGAACTGGTGCTATTTAAGTCATCATCACTAACAAAAAGTTCATATCATAATAGGCATTCATAAGGAGAACAAAAAGCTATAAAAAATAATTGTCAAACCCTTTTTGCTTAGACAGATAAAAACAAAAAATCTAGTATAACCCAATATTTCTTAGACTTCAAGAAAACGAAGTAATATATCCAAAAGCTTCAAAAAGCATAATTACTACACAGACTTGCAAGTCAAAATCATATAACGAACACTAAGTTAACTTTAATTCAAACAGTAAATACCACAGAAGGACAGGACATACCACAATCCGATACAAACGATTAGAATACATAAATTGCACAATACCATAAAACTGTAATCATTCACAGTTCAGTTTTATAGACTATTTAGATGTTCTGACCAACAAGAATAACAAGAAAAATATTTTGCAATGACATTCATATATAGACAATTAGATTATGTAACTATTCAGTACCAAACAACTGTAATCACTACAAGACTATAGAGAATTTCAGCTCTCCAGCAAGATTAACCAACCAAAAAAAATGATGACAAAAAGAGATTTATTCAAACTTCAAAGCGAAACTCTAATACAGAACACGTTAAATACAAATGATCGAAATCATATACAGAAGTGACATATTAGATTATAAAACAGAGCCAGAAAACTTCTTAAACAAAAATGTCCTTGCCTGCATTGTTATAAGCTGAAACGATTCTATGCTACCAAGCATCCAATCCAACAAGACCAACTTGCACAGACAATTTCTGCTCAAGACTCATATGCCTGTATCAGCTCATTAGAAACATAAAGGAATAAGACATGAGTAAAGTATATTAAGATATGGAAGATAATAGAGCATTTTCACAATTCATAACCAAAGAATGATTCCCCTTAAGTCATAATACTAGGACATCAACTATGCCAAAATATACAAGAAATTTCCATCAAACACGTAAATGAAAGGTATTTCCCATTTCATGTATTAGAATAAATCCCCATTCGAGTGGGGGGTGCATACAGATAGGCTGTAGCTGGATGCCCATCCTAATACCCAACAGTGGCTTCGAACGTGGCATCGTCACATCCAAAGTCGAGAATTCGAACCACTGCACTAACAAGGTTCCCAACATAATTTAAATGTAATTAAAAAGTAAATCATCCTCGCAGTCATTGCCGCACTTACCGCCGAATGAGAAGGTTGGTCAAGTGCCTGGTAATTAGGTGGATGCATCAGAGGGTTATTCATATCATGATTTCTCAGAGGCCTAGACTCCATTACAATGACAAGTAATAGTTACAACCTGGTGAGAAGAAATAAATATGTTACTTGATGCATTCTACTTTCTTTGGATCTTGAAATGATGAGTAACTCCCAGAACCCCGAGTAAAGTTAGATAATCAGTTAAATTGTTAGGTTTTGCTTAAGTTACGTGACTTTCCTTGCAAATACGAAAAACTAAAGCATCTAAGAATTACTCTTCTTTACAAGATCCATTTTTTAAGTGTGGCATCCAATGACAAATAACGAATTTTACCACATAAAAAAAAAGGAAATGTAGACCTATACATACCACTTATTACCATGATAAGTAACATTTAAAACTAGTCAATGAAAATATATGTAACAAGATTGTGATGGATGATAGCAAACATTTACCTTGCTGATTATTTTCAAACACATTAAAACATAATTAACCCCATCCCAACCAGCTGGGGCACCTGCCTCCCATTGCTTCCATTCTTTATTATGTGCCATCATCTACATCAAACTGCAACCTAACTCCATATCTTAGCCAGCATTCCTGCACATTACCAAAGAATACTTTCTTTACCTTTAATTGTGCCACAATTAGTCCCTCTGAATAGCATACCTTTCCTAACGCCCTGCAGCAGGATCGAACCCGTATTAATCAAGCTTACCACTTCTCAATTCGCTCACTTTACCATTAAGGAATACTGTATCAGCGGAATATCTAAGAAATGAGAGAAATAAAACTTTTATGCCTTATGTTTAGAATGTGTAAAAAAAAATTTACAACGGGAGTATCTTCTCATGATAACGATGAATAATGCAGTTCAAATCCCTATGCAGGTACACTTCCTCCACTACTCATACGTCGCCAAATTCCTGTTTCCAATAAAGAAAAAAAAAAACTCACGTACTCTAAAATAATAATCTATCATTAAAATCCATCTTCTGAAACACGATGACATCACTAATTAGGTTTCCTAAACAATAAAATAAAAATGATCTATCATTAAAATCCATCTTCTGAAACCACGATGACATCACTAATTAGGTTTAGTAAACAATCCTCTTCCTTATAAGAATGAAGCAATTTTGACAGGGTCAATTTCCTCCAATACGTATATCCTCTAATACCATTATAAACATCTCTTACATAAAATATTTTCACTTATATTTGTAGTGCATAGCCATAACTTCACTATATCCTCACCATTTTTGCCAAAATACGATAATAGAGATAGAAATAATATATATGTTTCCTACAATATGCCAGGCCCCACCACCACCCGAATGTGTCAACCGGAAGTTGCCATCGGGCTTTCTGCTAGAAGTCGCCATTTCTCTATTTACCTTTATTTTGAGTTATTTTAAAGACCACAAACTTTATAATATATATTTATTCATATTAATACTTATTCATTATTCAGATATTGCCTCAAATTTGGTAAATGTTCCCATATTTTTGCGTAAAACTCTTAAACTTTTCAAAGAGGAAATAAGTTTGGTATTGGAACATAACAAATGATACAGAGAATGGAATTTAGTGGATGACTTATATAATCAAAATAATATTTATTTACGTTTATCAACTTATTAATTTAATTAATAAGATACGATACAAAAATCCTGTACCTTGATATTATTAATATAAAACAGATTAAATCTTATTATTTATCACGTTCTAAATATTATTCCTTTAAATTCGAAATCTCTCTTGCCTGAATACATTTGAAAACTAGAATATTTATGACTCATTGTCAGGTGTACTGATTAGAGTATATTCTTAAATCTAATCCCGCTTTTATTTATCAGCTTTGCATGTTAGTCTTAAGATTATCTAAGAACAAACGCTAAGTCTAGACAATTAATATTAATATAGGCCAAAGATCCCTAAAATAGCTCACAAGCCGTTTACTGGGAAGGTTACTGCTGTGATTGAACACCGCAGTGGGGGGTTGGGGCTTGCACCGGTTGACGCCCGCCAGAGCGGGGGCGATGCCTCTGATAGGAGGGCTAAAACCGCATATTTTAACTTTAAACTTTAAATGCCTATTTTTTTTTTTCAAACAAAAACAAATTGCCTGGCATCCACAGAGGGTAGTAGGAAGGGTTTATAACATTCCTACATTTTTTGGGGGGTTGAGTAAAAGCCATAACAATACATTCAAATATAAACAGACCTATAGTATATATAAAATTCAAGAACATTTTAATTAAAGAAAATTTAATGTTATATCATCTTGCTATAAATATTGTCATATGAGATCAGATAAAACCAATTCCACCTATAGAAAATAATTCGCATTTATAATTATATAAAATGGCAGCAGATCAACTCTCTCTCTCTCTCTCTCTCTCTCTCTCTCTCTCTCTCTCTCTCTCTCTCTCTCTCTCTCTCTCTCTCTCTCTCTCTCTCTCTCTCTCTCTCTCTCTCGTCCATCCTGGAGGGAGAATGGTAAATTTCGGAAGCCCTAAAATCTATATTAAAATTTGACTAATTGTGGATATATATATATATATATATATATATATATATATATATATATATATATATATATATATATATATATATATATATATATATATATATATATATAATCTATAAAATGATCGCAATGTCCTTTGTGGAAACTTCTTGATGCAATAATAGTGAAATATAAATTTAAAAAAAACTCATATCTATAACAAAGACCAACGATTGACACTTTATAGAAATGTTTTAACTAATTGAATATTTCAGTTCTAGATAGTATTTACCTAATTGTATTTACCTAATTGTGTGTACAGGAAACAGCACAAAGCTCGTATCTTCCCGTCTCCTCATCGGTTCCATTTTATACTTAGTGATACTTATCATACCTGTCCTTAAAACTATGGATTGAGATAGCATTAACTACCTCCTCGCTTAGCGGATTCCAATTACCAACTACTCTTACACTGAAAAAGTATTTCCTTACATCCTGCAAAGAAGTTTTCTTACGAAGCTTCAAACTACGACCTCTAGTTCTAGAGCCAGCCACATCAAAATATCGATCCCTATCCACTCTATCATAACCATGAAGGAATTTAAAGACTGTCACCATATCCCCCCTCACTCTTCTAGCTTCGAGTGATTGTAAGTCTAATTTCCACATTAGATGATTCCAAGACTCCTGCTCGTTTTTTTTTTTTTTTTGGGGGGGGTTAGCGTAAAATTAAGTGGATTAAAAAAATAAAATCTTTACTACTATATCGCCGACTGTGGAAATAGGATTTAATAACATTCAGGAATACATATCATTGCATAAATCCATTATTTTCAAATTTCTATAAGATTCTAGTTTAATATTACAAAATTAAATATATATATATATATATATATATATATATATATATATATATATATATATATATATATATATATATATATATATATATATGTAGTCTCCGTGGCAAAATGGTAGCGTCTGCGACTCTGAGGTACCAAGTCGAGGGTTCGCGCCCCGTCACGGACTGAGGTTAGTAAGGGCATACACTCTGGGTAACGATTACATCTGCCAAAACAAGTTCTTCGCAAGAAGGCAACCGTCCTAGCCCTTGGTTGAAAAAGGGTGTTCGTGACGTAAAACCGAAACAACAACAATATATATATATATATATATATATATATATATATATATATATATATATATATATATATATATATATATATATATATATATATATATATATATATATATATATATATATATATATATATATATATATATATATATATATATATATATATATATATATACTAGATTTAATAAACACGATATTCTTACCGTAACGAAATGTGGTTAACTATTTCAGCAAATGGTCGAACAGGCTGCTGTGGGTTGGTCCCATAGGCTTATTAGCAATGCATATCTGTATATTCGAACTTGGATCCATAAAGGTTATCTAGAATAGATAATATCTCTTAATTCCCTCATGTGATTGTCTAGCCTCCTCCGATAACAATAAATTATTCCTGTTTTGGCTTTTAAATTTATTTATTCCGTTACGAATTTTCACCTTATTTGCACCAGCTAATTTTATTCTCTGTGAAGACAACTCTGATCATTTGTTTTTGGTTAAAATCTCAAGATTTAACTGTATGAAAAGATTCTGTATTCGGATTACTTCACAAGTATTTTGAACACTGTATATATCTATTTGTATGGGATATCTATGGGAGATATGATGGACGTGTATGGGTACTTTCCGGAAATCCGCTCCTTGATAATTTGTGTTAAATGGATACGCTTTAAATAACTGAGCAATACTCTATCTATCTATCTATCTACATACACATATTACTTGCTGTTGTTTAATTCTCAGTGTTGTTTTATGAAAGGTTTGACTTTTTTTTTTTTTGAAGCATTATTTCCTGAGCAATTTCTGTTCCGGAGGGGAACACTTAATCACAAGTAGCGAATAAACTATTATTTACTCTTTTCTTTTTTGCTGTTCTCGAGAACCACTTTCCTTAAAGCTGCCCAGCAGAGGAATGATTGGCTTAGTCTATTAATATATTTTACAAATAAATAGAAATATACAAAATTAAATTACTTTCCCATATAAGGAAATCTAAAAAAAAAATAGTTCTCTCTATACCACCCTTTCAAAAAATCTTATACATTTTATATGCCCTTAGGGATAATAATAATAATAATAATAATAATAATAATAATAATAATAATAATAATAATACTAACAATAACGAGAAGTTTTTCAAATAAATTTTTAAAGCAAATAGTGAAAACATATTAATATAAGTAAATGCATATGTAAGTAAATAAATAAATAATAAATAAATAAATAAATGAATAAATAAATAAATAAATTAAGGGTTAATTCTAGGAATGTGGATCACAACAGAACGAAATTCCAGAGTGAAATTTAAGACCACTGATACGCGGAATGGCTGGAACGGAACACCGCCAGGACCGCTAATTCTCAGGTTTTTCGTAACCTTGCAGTTGGCATTGATTAGTTTGTAGTTTATAACTAAGTGAAAATTTCGCCTCAACAGAAGCTAATTATTGACGATCAGGGTGGCCAAAACTGTGACAAGAAGGAGGTAGGGTCTAGTAATACCATGGGCGGATTCACATCTCCCGGCTGTGAGAATTGCTAGATCTACCGCCCTCCTATCCCTTTAAGTCGTCACCTGCGAATAGAGAATGTGAAGGTACAATTTTCACTAAACAACTAATCATAATAATAATAATAATAATAATAATAATAATAATAATAATAATAATAATATTAATAATAATAATAATAATATTTACTATTGCTTTCAAGGTAGTGGAACTCTTCCCACAACACAGTGGTAAACGCATCATAAAAAAGCAAGTAAAAAAAGATACAAATATATTTACTTTTAGCGCAAGCGTCCTGAATATCTCAATGATTGGTGAACTCAACAAACTCTTTCAATCTCAAACTTCGGTTGTACAATCCATAGAGTCTGAAAAAACACACGACCTAGGATTACCTAATTGTGATTACCTAATTGTGTTTAGGGGAAAGAACCCAAAGCTCGTATCTTCCCGTCTCCTCATCGGTTCCATTTTATACTTAGTGATACTTATCATACCTGTCCTTAAAACTATGGATTGAGATAGCATTAACTACCTCCTCGCTTAGCCAATTCCAATTATCAACTACTCTTACACTGAAAAAGTATTTCCTTACATCCTGCAAAGAAGTTTTCTTACGAAGCTTCAAACTACGACCTCTAGTTCTAGAGCCAGCCATATCAAAATATCGATCCCTATCCACTCTATCATAACCATGAAGGAATTTAAAGACTGTCACCATATCCCCCCTCACTCTTCTAGCTTCCAGTGATGGTAAGTCTAATTCCCTCAGCCTCTCATCATAACTGAGATTGCGTATTTCTGGCACCAGTTTCGTGGCATGTCTTTGAACTTTTTCAAGCTTTGCTATGTGCTTTTTCAAGTGCGGATTCCAAAAGGGGGCTGCATATTCGAGTTTTGGCCTCACATAGGTTACATAAATATTTCTGAACATTTCCTTGTCCATGTGCCTGAAGGCTACCCTTACATTTGATAAGAATGCATATGCTGCCCTTACTATGCCATTTATATGTATTTCTGGAGACAAATCTGCCAGTATGTTTACTCCTAGATCTCTCTCATTTTCTGTCTCTTGAAGTTGTACTCCAGCCACCGAGTAGTCAAGCTTGGGCCTTCTTGCAATTGTACCCATTCTCATTACCTTACATTTTGAAGTATTGAATTTCATTAGCCACTTTTCTAACCACTCATGCAGATTATTTAGATCCTCCTGAAGTTCTCTACCATTGTTCTCGTTTTTTACTTTCTTCACAATCTTTGCATCATCTGCAAACATATTCATGAATGAATTTACAGACTCTGGTATGTCATTTACATATACAAGGAACAAAAGTGGCCCTAAAACTGAACCCTGTGGAACTCCACTACTAACTCTTCTCCATTCAGACACTGAGTGTCTTACTCTAACCCTCTGTTCCCTTCCTTCTAAGTAAGTTTTTATCCATTCCAAAACATTTCCACCTATCCTAGCCATTGATTGCAGCTTCCTAATAAGTCTCCCATGTGGAACAGTGTCAAACGCTTTCTGGAAGTCTAGGAATATGCAATCTGCCCAGCCCTCTCTTTCCTGTAAGATTTGGCTTACCTCATCATAAAATTCTAATAAGTTTGTTACTGTTGATCTACCTTCTCTGAAGCCATGTTGCCTCACTGACAAAAAGTTGAAGGATTCCATGTGAAGAGAGATATGTTTCCTTAGTAGTTTCTCCATAACTTTGCAAACTATGCTGGTCAAGGAAACTGGTCTATAGTTCAGAGCCGTATCCCTCCTTCCCTTTTTGAAGATAGGTATCACATTTGCTTGTTTCCAGCATCTTGGAATCTCCCCCGACTCCAGTGACTCCTTAAATATGATACTTAGTGCCACTGATATTGTGTTTGCGCATTTTTTAAGCACATGAGGGGATATGTCATCAGGACCTGTAGCTTTATGAACATCTAAATCCATCAGCGCTTTGCATACCTCTGTGGCTGTAAGGTTGATGTTCTCTAATACCGGCCCTTGAGCTTCTATCACTGCAATCTGAGGGGGTGGGGTATTTTCTACTGTAAATACTGACTGAAACTCCTTGTTCAATTCTTTGCAGATCTCTTCATCCGTCTCAGTGATGCTTCCATCCGCTCTCTTTAGCCTTAAAACCTGCTCTTTTACCTTCAGTTTTCCCTACATCGATTGATAGAAAGTCTTGCAGATAAGGTGAGAAGTTTGGAAGCAGATGCTGAAGAGGTGAAAGCCTTACAACACGAGGTGAGTTTGCTAGAATCAGACATTGTCCTACTTAAAAGAGATCATTCTAGGTTGAAACTGCTATTAGAAACATCTCCACCTCTCAATTCAGTGCTGTCATTTAACAACGATGATGTCGCTTCTATCAACAACCCTCAGGTTTTGCAAACTAGGTTTTCTGTCTCTACTCACAATTCCTTCAGTGCATTGGAAGACGAATGTGACAGTGGTAGTAAAGAAGAGGGAGATCCAGATAAAAGTGATAGTCAAAAAGACAACCTGAATACATCATCTGGCATAAATAACTAACTCAGTAACAGGTTACAAAATAGTCCAGAAACAACAGCGCCCTTCCCCACTACTCCTAACAACACAACAACAGGCACTAACCAGAATAAGAGTCTTCCCAGCACAAATAACCAGCCTGATAAAGGGTTGCAACACAACGAAGAAGATATAGAGCCCATCTCAACTACTCCTAACAACACAGCAACTATCACTAACCAGGACAACCAAATTACACATTCCAGCACAAATAACCAACCCAGCAATAGGCTGCAAAACAATGAAGAAAACAGAAAAGACAAAATTGAAGCAGTCTCTAATCTAAACATTCCATCGAAGTCCTCTCCCCCACTGCCACAGTTACCCAATAATGCAAGTGCAAGGGTTACAGCTCAAATATATATTCGCATTCCTGGCAACCCCTTTGAGAGAGAGATACGTAATATATTGACAAATCAAGGCATTCGCTCTGAAGAAGTCTTGATTAAGGAGCTTTTTCGCAAACCACATTGGGTCTCCTTCGCAATAACGATATCGAAAGGATTTGAATATGAGCCTTACAAACTGAATCAATGGCTTACAGGCCCAATGGTCCAGCCATTTTGTGGGAGCAAACAATGGACACAACCTGGGTGTTCTACAAGACACAACCTGGGTTATCTACAAAATATCCTAAACTACAGTCATACCAATAAACAGCAAAGAGCATATGAAACGATCCCCTATCCACGAGACTACAGAAAGAGACACAATACAAACCTCTCTTATCGCCGCCCATGCACAAGAGACTTCTCCTGGAGAGATGGCTCTTACAACCCTAAACACTCACTTAGGCATACAAACTTTAGGAAGGCCCAATCATACCATGGCACGTACTCAAATCAGCGTTACCCATCCTACGGCAGGTACACACACCAGGATCCATGGGCTAATTCCAGAACAGACTATGATGATGAATTCCCAGCAGAATCACACAGTCGAAACACATCATGGACAATTCCAAGAACAAACTACAACTATGACTATGGATACCACCCTGATGAAACATGGTAAGATTGTAACATTAGTACATGTGAACACTCAGTCCCTTCTCACTCATTTGGAGGAATTAATAATGCTAACAAAAGACTACAACATAGACATCCTCTGTGTAAGGGAAACTTGGCCTCCTCCTACAACTGAAAATAAATATGTGAATATCCCAGAGTTTAATATATTTCGCAATGACCACGGCCGAGGGGGTGGGGTCTGTATTTATGTTAGAAATTATCTTAGTGCATCAGAAATAACCACAGGTCTAGAAATAACTGAAGAGCTCGATGATTTACTGATACTGTGCAGTATCAGAAACTTCCATCATTCATTGTAGGGTGTGTTTACCGTAACCCTAAAGCACCTACCAGTTCATTCATTCATCTGCTAGAAACATTCAGAAATATCTGTGTGCGCCATAAACCCATATACATACTTGGTGACTTTAATGATGACTTGCTCTCAGCAGATAACAAAATGAAAAGGGTGATCAACACTGTGAAGTTAACACAAAAAGTGACAAAACCGACCCGCATAACCCCTATTTCTAGGACTCTAATACATCTGATAATAACAAATAAAGTGGAAAGTATACCCTATAGGGATGTAGTTCCCTGCCCAATTGCAGACCACGAGCTGAACATTGCTATGCTAAACATAAACAAGCCCAAAAGGAAGCCTCTCTTCAAGACATTCCGGTGTCAAAAAAATTACTCCCCTGATATCTTTTGTGAAACATTAATAAACAACACAAATGCACTTAATATAATTAAAAACACAGATAACGTCGATTTGCAGGTTGAGATTCTAACAAAAGTCTTCCGTGAAAGCTTAGATAGTTGTGCACTCATTGTAGCAAGAAAAATAACCCACCCCTCAGCCCCCTGGCTAACTAATGACATCAAAGAGGCAATACAAATCAGAAATCAAATACAAAAAGAGCTAGAAATTAATAGATATGATATGACTTTCCGAGAACGTTATAAAACAGAAAAGAAACGTGTCAGATCTCTCATCAATGTAAGTAAAAAGACTTTTACAAAAAAACAATTTAATGACTCCAGACATGATACAGCAGCAACATGGAAAGTGATAAGAAGCATGATAACAAATGAAAAGACTACCTCAGAAAGTTATGAAAATATTACGGAGTTGAAAGACAAAGCGGAAAACTTTAATAACTATTTTGCTAACGTTGGCAAAAATACATATGAGAACACACAAGAAAACATCAACTCAGTGAATATGAGTGATTGCTTAAAGGACAATTCTTCCAATGTAAACACAAGAGAGTACTTCAAGATAAATCCTATCAATTGTGCTACCCTAATTCTTACCATAAAGAGCCTAAGACACTCTGGCGCTTATGGTCCAGATGGTATACCATTTCAGTTCATCAAAGATGCTCTACACACGATTGTATCTTATATTCTAACTATTATGAACACTTCCATTGCTACTAAAAAGTTTCCTGACTCTTGGAAAAAATCACATGTAATACCTCTGCATAAAAAGGGGGACAAAGAAGATGTGACAAACTATCGTCCCATTTCCCAGTTACCCATTTTCTCTAAAATATTAGAAAAAATTGTTGCATGCCAACTTATGTCATATTTAGAGTCAAATATACTATTATCTATTAACCAACATGGTTTCAGACCGAAACTCTAGACGGAAACTGCACTGCTCAAAGTTACGAATAGTTCTATCTATCTACCTTGGCTGTTTCCCCCTTTAATTGGGGGGTAGCCGACATCAAGAAAGGAAAACAAATAGGGGGATTACTTTGCTCTATGGGCAATGACGAGGGAGCTAGCGACCGTTCAGATGGCACTGCTGGAGTGCCACAGCCCATCCTCCCGGCTCTTCCACAACCTGTGTCGCTTCACAACTGCCAACTCCTCCTACTGCCCCTACCACAGGGCTACCTCTGTGAGATGCAGCCCCTTGGTAAAAGCAGATGCCCATCAGAGCTGCGTCACAATCGCTCGCCACTCATTCCTATTCCTAGCACGCTCGCTTGCTTCCCTCACATCCATCCTCCTATCATTCAGGGCTCTCCTTACGCCATCCATCCATCCAAACCTAGGCCTCCCTCTAGCATTTCTCCCATCAACTCTCGCATTCATCACCTTTTCCAGCAGCCTTTCATCATCCATCCTTTCCACATGGCCAAACCATCTCAGAACATTCATATCTACTCTGGCTGCAATTTCTCTCCTCACACCCGTTCTTGCTCTCACCACTTCATTCCTAACCCTATCCAATCGAGATACACCAATCATACTCCTCAGGCATTTCATTTCAAACACATTTAGTTTCCGTCTCTCACTTACTTTCATACCCCATAACTCTGATCCATACATCACAGTTGGCACAACCACTTTCTCATACAAAACTTTCTTAACATCCATTTTCAACCCTCTATTCTTCATCACTCCTTTCAATGCACCCAACACTTTACATCCTTCATTCACTCTGTGACACACATCCGCTTCCACTCCACCATATGCAGCTATAACCGAGCTTAAATACTTAAACTGATTAACCTCCTCAACATAACATTCAATCCAGCGCCATCCTCATTTCTTGTACACCTCATAACCTTACTCTTTCCCACATTCACTCGCAACTTCCTTCTCTCAAACACCATTCCAAATTCTGACACTAACTGACACAGATTTTCCTCTGAATCTGCCATCAACACAAAATCATCTGCAAACAGCAACTGATTCACCTCCCACTTGTTATCATCTCCATCTACCATTCTCAAACCTCAACCACGCACTCGCTCATTCACCTCTCTTACAACTCCATCAATATACAAATTGAACAGTCATGGTGACATCACACACTCACTGGAAACCACTCACTCACTTCATTCCCTACCCTAACACAAGCTCTACTGCCCTCATACAAACTCTTCACTGCATGCAACAATTTACCATTGATTCCATATAATCTCTAAACATTCCACATAGCCTCTCTATCAACACTATCATATGCTTTCTCCAGATCCAAAAATGCAAAATACACATCCTTACCATTTGCTAAATATTTCTCACATAACTGCCTAACTATAAAAATCTGATCTATACAACCTCTACCTCTCCTAAAACCACTCTGCACTTCCGCAATCACATATTCTGTCTTATCCCTAATCCTATTAACCAGTATCCTACCATACACTTTTCCTACCACACTCAACAAACTTATACCACTAAAATTACTGCATTCATACATATCTCCCTTACCTTTGTATAGGGGCACTATACAGGCAATCACCCATTCCACTGGCACCAATGACAACATAAAGCATATATTAAACACTCTCACTACCCATTCCAATGCAGTCACACCCCCTTCTTTCAACATCTCCGCTCTCACACCATCCATTCCAGGTGCTTTACCTGCTTTCACTTCATACAATGCCCTTTTCACCTCCTCTCTTGTAATCTCTCTCTCATTTTCATCTCCCATTACTGGCCCTTGAACCCCTCCCACTGTCACTATAGCTGCGTCTCTATCTTCCTCAACATTCAGCAAGCACTCAAAATATTCTGCCCATCTTTTCCTTGCATCATTCCCTCTTAACATCTGTCCATTCACAGCTTTCACTGTCTCTTTCATCCTTGATCCACCCTTACTTACTCTCTTCACTTCTTTCCAAAACTTCTTTTTATTCTCCTCATATGACCTACTAAAATCCTGTCCCCACCTAACATTTTCCAACCTCTTCTCTTCCTCTACCTTCCACTTGGTTTCCACATTTTTCTCCCTATATCTTTCATACATCCTCTTACTGTTACACCTCAGCCATTCCTCAGAGGTCCCCTTTTCCTCTTCCACCTTCATTTTCACCCCTTCATTCCCCCACTCACTGCCCCTCCTCATGCCACCTCCAACAAACCTCTTTCCACACACATCACTTGCATTTTCCACAAACATTCTTTCATCAACCCCCATTCCTCCTCTAACTCCCCAACTTCTCTTTCTTTCACTCTGCCATATGCCACTATCAACCTGTCCTGATATTCCTGTCTCTTCTCTGGCTTTTGTAACTCTTCCACCATCACCATTTCCCTTCTACATCCCCCCACACTATTTCCCCACTCTTTTGCTACTACCACTTTTGCTTCAACCAAAAAATGATCAGACATCCCAGCAGCCACACCCCTGACTGCATGTACATCTTTCACTCTACCAACCATGCTCTTTGCTACCAACACATAATCCATCAATGCTCTTTCTTTCACTCTTCCATTTGCCACGCTCACCCATGTATACTTATTTATTAACTTCTTAAATAAACTATTACCTATCACCAACTCTTTCTCCACACACATATCTAACAGTCTCTCACCACTCTCATTCCCACCTGGTACCCCATACTTTCCTACAACACCTTCTACCTCTCCATCACCCACTCTGGCATTCAAGTCACCCAACACAACTACATAGTTCCTTCTACTCAGACAATCCACACATCTAGTTAACTCATTCCAGAATTCATCCCGCTCTTCCTCACTTTTCTCACATCCTGGCCCATACACACTAACAAAAGCCCAACATTCCCTTCCTATCCTAGCCCTCACCCACATCAGCCTAGATGACACTTCTTTCCATTCCACTACCTGATTTACCATCCATTCACTCAGCAATAATGCCACACCTTCTCTCGCTCTCCCCCTTTCAACCCCAGACACCCTACCCATCACATCACCAAATGCCACTTCTCCTTTTCCTTCCATCTTCGTCTCACACAATGCCAATACATCCATCCTCCTCCTACCAAACATATATCCAATCTCACATCTTTTGCTCTCTATCGTACTACAACCACGCACATTTAGACACCCCAAAACTAGAGTTTGGGGAGAAGTTATTCTCCCCTCTACTCCCCTTCTTCTTTGACGTCTCGCAGGAGGTTGATACAAGGGGGGGATTCCTAGTCCCTCTGCCCCATCCACCTTTAGTCGCCTCTTACGACACGCAGGGAATACGATGAGGCTATTCTTTGATGTTGTGCCCGCCCCACAGCTTGTATTATTAGACTTATCAAAAGCCTTCGACAGTGTAAACCATGAAATTCTTATACGTAAATGTACTAACCTAAATATTGATCCAAGCTGGTTTAGAGAGTATCTATCTAATCGTAAACAGTCCATACGTCTTAACAACATTATCTCTACACCAAAAAACGTATCATTTGGTGTTCCACAGGGATCAGTACTTGGTCCTATCCTCTTCTCCATTTACGTAAATGATCTATCTTCTTTCATTTCTGACTGTCTAATCGTACAATATGCAGATGACACTCAACTACTCTTTAGTGGTGATATTAATAATCTCCCAGAGCTAACCTTAAGAGCAGAAAACACTCTGTTAAAAATTAAAACCCATTTTCAAGAAATTGGGCTGTTAATTAACAAAAGTAAAACACAATGCATATTTATTGGGTCAAGGTTCCATATAGTACAAATTCCAGAAAACACAACAATTAATTTTTGCGACAATATTATTACATCTAGCAAAACAGTTAAAAACCTAAGAATTCACTTTGATAACTACATGTTGTTTGATTCCCACATAGATAAAGTATGCAAAAAGGTTACAGGAACATTAATGTACTTATCACATATAAAAGACAATTTTGAGACTACCACTCGAATAATTGTTGTTGAATCTTTAGCCCTAAGTCACATTAATTACTGCACAACTGTTTGGGGGGCTACCACTAAGACTCAGATAAACAGAATACAGAAGTTTATTAATTTTGCAGCTCGAGTTGCCCTGGGAGGAATAGGAAAATATGACCACATCACACCAACTCTCAATAAACTTGGGTGGCTTCGGGCAGAAAACAAGGTCGCTTATGCTATTTATGTTTTTGTATACACAAATATTGGAGCATCATTATCCTAGCTGGCTATTTGATTTAAAAACAGTCAGGGATATAAGGGGAACCAACACAAGACAGAGTAGTGAGCTCTTTATTCAGAGAATAAACACAAAAGCAGGTTCAAAGCTGATCACTGTTAAAGGGCCAACACTCTGGAACAATATTCCAGAGCATCTTAAAAATGCATCCTCCTTCACAGCTTTCAAACGCAAACTATATAGTTTTCTTTTGGACAAATAGTTGCTGCTCACACATAAACTAAACTTAATGATTTAATGCAATTTCCCTTAACACTAACCTCTCTATATGTAAACTGATATCGACTTCTCTGTTCTCTAAGTTAAGAACTAATTATTCTCATTGAAAGGAAAACAAATATGGTAATGATGCCGATAATAACGATACTGTATCTAGTGTTATTATTACTATATTATTAACATTATTGTTAACATTTTTATTACATCATTATTATTTTCTATGAAAGCTACATTTAACTTAACTGTATGTATTACCCTCTTACTTATTAGTTCAATTACATGTCTACTTATAAGTTACTTTTATTTTTAAAAGAATAACCATTGTACAAAAATGGAAATAAATGTGTGTTTGTTTGTTTGTTCTCACCCCCATGTAGGAAAGAATCCCGTAAAATTTACTACATCAGGTTAAGTTAGGTTTGGTTAGGGTATGTTAGTTCAACCCAGTTAAAACACGAGTCGATCATTGAAATTATTATTTTTACAGCTGTTTTGGATTTTTTGTATCAATTATTATTATTATTATTATTATTAGTAGTAGTAGTAGTAGTAGTAGTTGCTGCTGTTGTCATCTTTTTTTTTACTGTACATAAAACGCAAAGTATAATTTCCAAAGTATATATAATTTAACTATGTTGGTTTAAACTGATATAAAACTAGCTTCACGTAAATAAATTGTTTTGCTTTATCGGGAGTCACCTGTGTGTGCGTGTGTGTGCCCCCATTCGAACGTGGATTAACAGTGACTCACACAACAACAACAACAACAACACCTTTGAGAAATATA
>JAXCGZ010008134.1:37500-42500 GCA_037179515.1 Halocaridina rubra
TGATTTTGGGTGAGAGTGACCGTTACCCAAAGTGAATACCCTTTCTATCCTCAGGCCGTGAAGGGTCTCGAACTGACGACCTGGATAATCAAAGTCGCGCACTCTACCACCTGGCCACGGCACTAATAATAATAATAATAATAATAATAATAATAATAATAATAACAATAATAATAATAATAATAATAATAATAATAATAATAATAATAATAATAATAATAATAATAATAATAATAATAATAATAATGATAATAATAATAATCTTGGAATTATTATCTAATACGAGTTTGAATATTTCTTTTTATACCAATGTGTAAAGCCCTCTGTAATCTTAAAATCAGTCTCTGAATAATAATCTTTACGATTATTATCTAATCTCCTGTGATTAGGGTCTCGCTTCACTGTGTAAAGTCGATTAATCTCTATTTATGTTATCTCTTTCTTGCTATTTAAATAACTCCTGTAAGTTGATTATCTGTTTCATTTTTCTTAATCTTATTTTAATTTTTTAAATAATCTTGTTTTTATATGGTATATGTCTTGCTTTGATATTCAAGTAGATATTATAATTACTCAAAGCCCCTTTGTAAGGAGGTGGCCGAGTCAAGGCACACACTTACACTAGAAGCTAATACACCTCGAACACTCCTCTTAGCTCCTTGGGGATGAAGGGCTGCCACAATTCTCCTACCACCACTTGGGTCACCCACGGAGTAAGTTGATAGGGTTCATCTGCTTTGAGGCCCAATAACAGCAGCTACATTTTTTGTATTGCCTCGTAACTCAATGGTGGGAACCGCAAATCGAAAGAACAGGCATCCAACTTGTCTGCGTCCACCCCCAATATGGGGATCAATAGTGACACAATAAACAACAACAACAACAACATCAACATCATCATCAACAACAACTGCAACTGCATGTCCTGTGATATGATTATCTCATTCATTTTGTAGTCTAAATATGCATTTCTCTAAGTATCTCGGATATTTTTTTTTAACTTTCAAGTTAACGTTATTATTTTCTTCATTGTCTTTTTAATTTTTATCTTGAAATTTATCCTCTCTTTATCTGTATTTTTTCTAATTATTTAGATTTTTTCTTTCTTTTTTTTTTGAGTGTATCACCGGGACGAACATAGAATATTGCCCTCATCGAACTCGGGAAATAAACAAACTTTGAAAAGAAAAAGTAACAGCTTAAGGACAAGGCAGAATGAGAGACTTGTAACCAATAGGAAGAGGACAGGCTGAAAGAATAGTCGGAGTAATATAGACTTTCATTATCACAAAGTGTGGGGAGGGGGATCGCCACAATGTAGTAGTAGAACACTCGACTCGGGAAGTGACGCACCCGAGTTCGAGCCCACGGTGGGGCGTTAGGAAGAACATCCAACCTGAATTCCTCAGCTCCGGTCCGTCAGTGTAAATCCCCACTTGGGGATTAATAGCCATACATAAAAAAAAGAAGAAGGAACTAAGAGTGATCAATGTAGGATTGGGTCTGGCGAATGAATGTGTGTGTTTTGATTCGGTCAACAACTTATAAAGGGGATTGTGATCACCATATATGTATGTATGTATGTATGTATGTACGGCCAACAAATTATAAAGGGGATTGTGATCACCGTTTATGTATGTATGTATGTATGTATGTATGTATGTATGTATGTATGTATGTATGTATGTATGTGTTATCAGCATTATCAAGTCTTAAGTGCATAACTTGTCTATTTTCGTATTTTCTATTTTTTTTTTTTATCAGTTGCTGATATGGATTTCATTTAGGTAATTATGATTAAGATGATCAGTATTATTAGATAAGATTGGGTACTGCGGTAGCGCAGTGAGTAGCACACTCGACTCGGGAAGTGACAGACCCATGATCGAGCCCATCGATGGGCTTTAGGAAGGGAAACATGCCTCGATTCCTCAACTCTCACCTGTCTGAGTCCACCCACTTAAGGATGATCAATAGTGACATATAAAACGACAAACAAACACTAATAGATAAAATCATCTATTAAGTTTTTACTTTTGATAGTTATATATTGATTGACAAGTTTATCGAGTAAGCCAAGTAGAGGTATTCGGCAAGTGATGAAACAATGTCTTCAAAGGTTCGTGCCTCGATAAGACCCAAACTAATAGTTCTTAATCTTATTTGCATTGAAAGTTAATAAATGAAATGAAAGAATAAGTTAATTAATAGATATGTAAGAAAATATAAAACTAAATCAATTCAGAAATAAATAAAAGAAGTAAATGAATAATGCAAGAAATCAGTCACTTAATAAGTAAACTAATAAATTAAAAAATTAGCATATAATCGAATACCTTACTTTTTGTTCAGTTGATATCGCCAGTGACCCGCTGAGTTGGCAGGTGTCAGGGGAGCTCGGCTATTATATATGTACTATTATTATTATTATTATTATTATTATTATTATTATTATTATTATTATTATTTTATTATTATTATTATTATTATTATTATTATTATTACTATTATTATTATTATTATTATTATTATTATTATTATTATTATTATTATTATTATTATTATAGAATAGCCACAACGTATTCCCTGCGTGTCGTAAAAGGCGACTAAAGGTGGTAACGCGCTGGCTTCGCATTCACGAGGTCGAAAGATCGGTTCCCGTCCAAGACCGAGAGTTTAAGCTGTTTACTGGCAGGAACTACTGTGGTTGGACACCACAGTGGGGGGTTGGGGCTTGCCCTGGCTGACGAATACCCATTGTATTGAAATGGAAATAAAGCTTGTTTGTTTGTTTGTTTATTTGTTTGTATTAACCTCCTGCAAGATGTCAAAGAAGAAGGGGAATAGAGAGGAGAATAAATTCTCCCAAACTCTAGTTTTGGGGTGTCTAAATGTGCGTGGTTGTAGTACGATAGAGAGCAAAAGATGTGAGATTAGATATATGTTTGGTAGGAGGAGGATGGATGTATCGGCATTGTGTGAGACGAAGATGAAAGGAAAAGGAGAAGTGGCATTTGGTGATGTGACAGGTAGGGTGTCTGGGGTTGAAAGGGGGAGAGCGAGAGAAGGTGTGGCATTATTGCTGAGTGAATAGATGGTAAATAAGGTAGTGGAATGGAAAGAAGTGTCATCTAGGCTAATGTGGGTGAAGGCTATGATAGGTAGGGAATGTTGTGCTTTTGTTAGTGCATATGGGCCAGGATGTGAGAAAAGTGAGGACGAGCGGGGTGAATTGTGGAATGGGTTAACTAGGTGTGTGGATGGTTTGAGTAGAAGGAACTATGTAGTTGTGTTGGGTGACTTGAATGCCAGAGTGGGTGATGGAGAGGTAGAAGGTGTTGTAGGAAAGTATGGGGTACCAGGTGGGAATGGGAGTGGCGAGAGACTGGTAGATATGTGTGTGGAGAAAGAGTTGGTGATAGGTAATAGTTTATTTAAGAAGTTAATAAATAAGTATACATGGATGAGAGTGGCAAATGGAAGAGTGAAAGAAAGAGCATTGATGGAGTATGTGTTGGTAGCAAAGAGCATGATTGGTAGAGTGAAAGATGTGCATGCATTCAGGGGTGTGGCTGCTGGGATGTCTAATCATTTTTTGGTTGAAGCAAAAGTGGTATTAGCAAAAGAGTGGGGAAATAGAGTGGGGGGATGTAGAAGGGAAATGGTGATAGTGGAAGAGTTACAAAAGCCAGAGAAGAGACAGGAATATCAGGACAGGTTGAAAGTGGCATATGGCAGAGTGAAAGAAAGAGAAGTTGGGGAGTTAGAGGAGGAATGGGGGTTGATGAAAGAATGTTTTGTGGAACATGCAAGTGATGTGTGTGGAAAGAGGTTTGTTGGAGGTGGCATGGGGAGGGGCAGTGAGTGGAGGAATGAAGGGATGAAAATGAAGGTGGAAGAGAAAAAGGGGACCTTTGAGGAATGGCTGAGGTGTAACAGTAAGAGGAAGTATGAAAGATATTGGGAGAAAAATGTGGAAACCAAGTGGAAAGTAGAGGAAGAGAAGAGGTTGGAAAATGTTAGGTGGGGACAGGATTTTAGTAGGTCATATGAGGAGAATAGAAAGATGTTTTGGAAAGAAGTGAAGAGAGTAAGGAAGGGTGGATCGAGGATGAAAGAGACAGTGAAAGATGTGAATGGGTAGATGTTAAGAGGGAACGATGCAAGGAAAAGATGGGCAGAATATTTTGAGTGCTTGCTGAATGTTGAGGAAGATAGAGAGGCAGCTATAGTGGCAGTGGGGGGGGGGGTGTTCAAGTGCCAGTAATGGGAGATGAAAATGAGAGAGAGATTATAAGAGAGGAGGTGAAAAGGGCATTGCATGAAGTGAAAGCAGGTAAAGCACCTGGAATGGATGGTGTGAGAGCGGAGATGTTGAAAGAAGGGGGTGTGACTGCATTAGAATGGTTAGTGAGAGTGTTTAATATATGCTTTATGTTGTCAACGGTGCCAGTGGAATGGGTGATTGCTTGTATAGTACTCCTAAAGGTAAGGTAGATATGTATGACTGCAGTAATTTTAGAGGTTTTAGTTTTTTGAGTGTGGTAGGAAAAGTGTATGGTAGGATACTGATTAATAGGATTAGGGATAAGACAGAAAATTTGATTGCAGAAGTGCAGAGTGGTTTTAGGAGAGGTAGAGGTTGTATAGATCAGATTTTTATAGTTAGGCAGTTATGTGAGAAATATTTAACAAAGGATAAGGATGTGTATTTTGCATTTTTGGATCTGGAGAAAGCGTATGATAGAGATGATCGAGAGTAAATGTGGAATGTTTTGAGGTAATATGGAATTAATGGTAAACTGTTGCATGCAGAAAAGAGTTTGTATGATGGCAGTAGAGCTTGTGTTAGGGTAGGGAATGAAGTGAGTGAGTGGTTTCCAGTGAGAGTGGGACTGAGACAGGGATGTGTGATGTCACCATGGCTGTTCAATCTGTATATTGACGGAGTCGTAAGAGAGGTGAACGAGCGAGTGAGTGGTCGAGGTTTGAGAATGGTA
>JAXCGZ010008134.1:52500-54434 GCA_037179515.1 Halocaridina rubra
TTTTTTTTTTGTACTGCAAGACTAATTGATGCTAGGCATTCGCTAAGCGAGGTAACTGTAAGTGTAAATGCTAACTTCATTCATAGTTTTAGGGATTGATATGATGAGCATCAGTGAGTAAAAATTGAAACCGGAAAGGAGAATGGGAGTTACGAGCATAGGGCTCATCCTGTGAGGACAATATAGGTAAATACACACACACACACACACACACACACACACACACACACACACACACACACACACACACACACACACACACACACACACACACACACACACACACACACACACACACACACTCACATACACACACAACTCATATATTTCTTCCATCTGTTGTGTTCAACTCCTAAAATTTATAGTAACAATGAAAAACAAAAATAAATAAGTAAGAGATATAGCGAGATAGATGAAGAGAAAGATAATTGGCTAAATGGACAGATAATGAAAATTTAAATGGATAGATGAGAGAGAGAGAGGAGAGAGAGAGAGAGAGAGAGAGAGAGAGAGAGAGAGAGAGAGAGAGAGAGAGAGAGAGAGAGAGAGAGAGAGAGACCTTCGGGTAAAATACATTAAACACACGATTCAGGCTCTATAGTGTTAATTTTAATAGCTATTACTATTACTGTTATTATTGCTCTTGGCCTTTACAGGTTCGGGTACTATTTTATCACCGATGTTTTGACGGGGCCTTTTTGGCGCCGTGAATGGCGCCTTTGCTAAAAAAAAAAAATGGGTTAATTAACGCTAACGTAAACTAAGCTAACCTAACCTAGCCAAGCCAGCTTAGTACCAAAAGTGCAACGCCAAAACTGCTAAGCGATAAAAATAGTGGCGCCAAAAGGGCGACACCAAAAAGTCTCAGTCCGGCTTTACCACGATGGGTACTCCATTCGTCTTCCGAGCAGCGGAGCTAAGCATCGTTAGGTCTGGTCAGTTCTTGTATGGGTGTGCTTCGGGAAACTCTCGATGCCCTTGGCAAATAAGGGGACCGCGGTAAAGTAGTGGCCCATGTTCGAGCCATTACTATTATCCTTCTTCTTCTTCTTCTTCTTCTTCTTCTTCTTCTTCTTCTTCTTCTTCTTCTTCTTCTTCTTTCACTATCGTGAGGTGTTTTTTTCACGTTTATAGTGGGTCGCTGTTTCTCAGTACCTTTTTGGATGTTCCTAGCTTTTGATTTACCTCAAAATTTTACTGTTGAAAGTCCTTCCTTACACCAACCCTGCCCTCATAATCGGGCTTGGGACAAGAACCGAGTTGAATTGGCTTGTTCCCCCAGTGGCTGAGGAACAGAGCTGCATCTAAAATATAGCTTTGGGATCAAGGCTATGAGAAGGCATTAATTTAATGCACTAAGTCTATTTAAAGGAAGTGAAAGAGTTGAAATAGCTTTATGGATAGATAGAGAGATAGATGAGAGAGAGAGAGATAGGCTAAATAGTTACTTAGGTACGTATGCATGTATGTAGGTAGGTAGATAAATGAATATATATAGGTAGATAGATAGAGAGATAGAGGAGGAGAGAAATTCTAGAGAGATAGATGGAAAGTTACATCGAGTGATTATTTTTAGGCTTGGGCGATACTCACTCTTACATCATTATTCTTATTATTATTATTATTATTATTATTATTATTATTATTATTATTATTATTATTATTATTATTATTTATTATTTTATTATTATTATTATTATTATTATTATACCATCCTAATACTTCCAGGTTAACTGTAACATTGGAGTTTTGCCGGAGGTAGATCTTCCGCAGTCTTTCATGGCAGTAATATCAGCTTTATATAATCACAATAACAGTAATAGTGACAGTAGTAATAACAATGATAATGATGACTAATTATAATAATAATAGAAGCAGCAGGCCTTAACCCTGTCTGGAAATTCCCCTTCCATGATATATATATATATGACATA
>JAXCGZ010008135.1:0-5000 GCA_037179515.1 Halocaridina rubra
TTGGAGTAGTATGTGGTCCTGAGGATATTGTAAACATACACCAACTAGGTAAATATTCGAGGGAAGGAAAGCCGAGACCAACAAAAGTAACCTTTGAGAGAGGGGAGACATGTAGGGAAATATTGTTGAGAAAAAAAAGTCTAAAAGACCTTCAAGAATGCAAAGAAGTGTTCATTAGACGATACAGAACACAGGAAGAGATGGGAAAGATCAAAAACTTGTTGCAAGAGGCAAGAAGGTTAAATGATGAAAGAAATGAAGAAGAGAAGAAAAATTTTCGTTACGGAATACTTCCAGACAAAGGGGAGATAAAGAAGATAATGACAGAAGATCAGGGGATGGGGCCTCATTAAGATTGTTATACACAAATGCTGATGGATTAGCTGGTAAGGCAGTAGAATTAAAAGATAGGATTCACAACAGTAAGGCAGATATAGTAGCAATTACAGAGACTAAGTTGAGTGAGGACATAAACAGTGTCACAGTTTTTCCTAAGGGCTTCAGAATACTAAGGGTCGAAAGATCTGAGAGGACTGGTGGAGGGATAGCACTGCTCATAAGTGAGAGGATTCAAGTTGAAGAGATAAACTTGGCTATAGAAAGTGAGTTCAGGGAATTTCTTGTTGCTCGCATAAATACTGGGTCAGAGAGCATTATAATAACTGTTGTATACAACCCACCAAGGAACCAAAATAGGCTTGAAATTTATGAGGAAAGTCATATAGGTACGATTGAAGTCATAAACTCAGTTGTTAACATGGCGCAGGAGAAAAAATGTAGGATTTTGATTATGGGAGACTTTAATCATAAAGAGATAGATTGGATAAATCTTGACCCACACAGTGGTGAGGACTCCTTTGGGGCAAGATTCCTAGATTGCGTACAAGGGAATTTCCTACACCAACATGTAATGGAACCAACAAGAGACAGGGGTGGGGATGAGCCATCACTACTTGATCTGGTGTTCACAGATAATGTGTTGGATATTGAAAATATTGAGTATGAACCACCAATTGGAAAGAGTGACCACTGTGTGTTGTTGATGGAGTATATCATTGAAGACATTCTTCCTGAGAGTAGAGGCACTGAGGACATGAGGAGGAACTATCAGAAAGGAGATTACATCAAAATGAATGAGCTTTTTGCAGTTATTGACTGGAGAACCTTATTTTACAACAAATCTGTACAAGAAATGTATGACATCTTTTGTGAGAAATATGGGAAGATTGTAGATTGCTGCATACCTGTCACCAAAGTAGGTGTAATTCATGCCAGAGAGAAATGGTTCGATAATGGGTGTAAAAGAGCTAAGGAGTGGAGAGACAAATGCTGGAAAAGGTATAGGAGGAGAAAAAACATAAATGCCTGGCAAACCTACAAAAGAGCAAGAAATGACTACCTAAGTAAAAGGAGAGAGGCAGAGAAAGATTATGAGAGGGACATCACCAGGAAGGCGAAAGAAAATCCCAAGCTTTTCCACAGCTTTATCAGAGGAAAACTGAAGGTAAAAGAACAGGTTTTAAGGCTAAAGAGAGCGGATGGAAGCATCACTGAGACGGACGAAGAGATCTGCAAAGAATTGAACAAGGAGTTTCAGTCAGTATTTACAGTAGAAAATACCCCACCCCCTCAGATTGCAGTGATAGAAGCTCAAGGGCCGGTATTAGAGAACATCAACCTTACAGCCACAGAGGTATGCAAAGCGCTGATGGATTTAGATGTTCATAAAGCTACAGGTCCTGATGACATATCCCCTCATGTGCTTAAAAAATGCGCAAACACAATATCAGTGGCACTAAGTATCATATTTAAGGAGTCATTGGAGTCGGGGGAGATTCCAAGATGCTGGAAACAAGCAAATGTGATACCTATCTTCAAAAAGGGAAGGAGGGATACGGCTCTGAACTATAGACCAGTTTCCTTGACCAGCATAGTTTGCAAAGTTATGGAGAAACTACTAAGGAAACATATCTCTCTTCACTTGGAATCCTTCAACTTTTTGTCAGTGAGGCAACATGGCTTCAGAGAAGGAAGATCAACAGTAACAAACTTATTAGAATTTTATGATGAGGTAAGCCAAATCTTACAGGAAAGAGAGGGCTGGGCAGATTGCATATTCCTAGACTTCCAGAAAGCGTTTGACACTGTTCCACATGGGAGACTTATTAGGAAGCTGCAATCAATGGCTAGAATAGGTGGAAATGTCTTGGAATGGATAAAAACTTACTTAGAAGGAAGGGAACAGAGGGTTAGAGTAAGACACTCAGTGTCTGAATGGAGAAGAGTTAGTAGTGGAGTTCCACAGGGTTCAGTTTTAGGGCCACTTTTGTTCCTTGTATATGTAAATGACCTACCAGAGTCTGTAAATTCATTCATGAATATGTTTGCAGATGATGCAAAGATTGTGAAGAAAGTAAAAAACGAGAACAATGGTAGAGAACTTCAGGAGGATCTAAATAATCTGCATGAGTGGTCAGAAAAGTGGCTAATGAAATTCAATACCTCAAAATGTAAGGTAATGAGAATGGGTACAAGTGCAAGAAGGCCCAAGCTTGACTACTCGGTGGCTGGAGTACAACTTCAGGAGACAGAAAATGAGAGAGATCTAGGAGTAAACATATTGGCAGATTTGTCTCCAGAAATACATATAAATGGCGTAGTAAGGGCAGCATATGCATTCTTATCAAATGTAAGGGTAGCCTTCAGGCACATGGACAAGGAAATGTTCAGAAATATTTATGTAACCTATGTGAGGCCAAAACTCGAATATGCAGCCCCCTTTTGGAATCCGCACTTGAAAAAGCACATAGCTAAGCTTGAAAAAGTTCAAAGACATGCCACAAAACTGGTGCCAGAAATACGCAATCTCGGTTATGATGAGAGGCTGAGGGAATTAGACTTGCCATCACTCGAAGCTAGAAGAGTAAGGGGGGATATGGTGACAGTCTTTAAATTCCTTCATGGTTATGATAGAGTGGATAGGGATCGATATTTCGATATGGCTGGCTCTAGAACTAGAGGTCATAGTTTGAAGCTTCGGAAGAAAACTTGTTTGCAGGATGTAAGGAAATACTTTTTCAGTGTAAGAGTAGTTGATAATTGGAATTCGCTAAGCGAGGAGGTAGTTAATGCTACCTCAATCCATAGTTTTAAGGACAGGTATGATAAGTATCACTAAGTCTAAAAATGGAACCGATCAGGAGACGGGAAGATACGAGCTTTGGGCTCTTTCCCGTAAACACAATTAGGTAATCACAATTAGGTAATCACACACACACACACACACACACACACACACACACACACATGTAAGGTAATGGGAATGGGTACAAGTGCAAGAAGGCCCAAGCTTGACTACTCGGTGGCTGGAGTACAACTTCAGGAGACAGAAAATGAGAGAGATCTAGGAGTAAACATATTGGCAGATTTGTCTCCAGAAATACATATAAATGGCGTAGTAAGGGCAGCATATGCATTCTTATCAAATGTAAGGGTAGCCTTCAGGCACATGGACAAGGAAATGTTCAGAAATATTTATGTAACCTATGTGAGGCCAAAACTCGAATATGCAGCCCCCTTTTGGAATCCGCACTTGAAAAAGCACATAGCTAAGCTTGAAAAAGTTCAAAGACATGCCACGAAACTGGTGCCAGAAATACGCAATCTCGGTTATGATGAGAGGCTGAGGGAATTAGACTTGCCATCACTCGAAGCTAGAAGAGTAAGGGGGGATATGGTGACAGTCTTTAAATTCCTTCATGGTTATGATAGAGTGGATAGGGATCGATATTTCGATATGGCTGGCTCTAGAACTAGAGGTCATAGTTTGAAGCTTCGGAAGAAAACTTGTTTGCAGGATGTAAGGAAATACTTTTTCAGTGTAAGAGTAGTTGATAATTGGAATTCGCTAAGCGAGGAGGTAGTTAATGTTACCTCAATCCATAGTTTTAAGGACAGGTATGATAAGTATCACTAAGTCTAAAAATGGAACCGATCAGGAGACGGGAAGATACGAGCTTTGGGCTCTTTCCCGTAAACAAAATTAGGTAATCACACACACACACACACACACACACACACACACACACACACACACACACACACACACACACACACACACACACACACTTTTTTGTGCCTGTTTTCTAAATCAAGATGGTGTGGATCTTAAATTTTATTCCAGACGGAATTATGGAACGCCTTTAGCTATTCCATACTGAATTATGAAACGTCTTTGACTGTTCCAGACTGAATTATAGAACGTCTTTGACTATTTCAGACTGAATTATGGAGCGTCTTTGACTATTTCAGACTGAATTATGGAACGTCTTTGACTATTTAAGACTGAATTATGGAAAGTCTTTGACTATTCCAGACTGAATTATGGAACGTCTGACTATTTCCGATTGAATTATTTAACGCCATTGATTATTCCAGACTGCATTATAGAACTACTTTGACTATTCCTGACTGAATTATGAACCATCTTTGACAGGGAATCAAGTCTCTTCTGCGCAAGAGAGTCCCGCAAAACTGTAATAAAGTCACGGGATATTCGGCTTTGCATCAAACATCTCCTCTTAATTAGCAATCTTGTTCTGAAATTAGGAGTTACCTTCAGAGGTTTCCTGCAGTCCAATCAAGGTTCTAAAAGATGTGGCTGAGTTTTTATCTAGGAAGTATCTGGTATTCGGTGTCAAAGGAGGAATGTCATTCGCTGAAGATGGAAGAACTTTTATGATTTCTTTTGCCTCATGGAATACCTTCCTGTTGCAGGCAATATAGTGTTGTCATTTTGATGTTGAGCAACGAAGTTATAGAATACTGGTGTCTTCTGGAAGAAATCTCCAATATTCATCATTTCATAGTGTTATTACAGTTTTTTATCACAAAAGATTAATTGCATATTTTGGCATATTCTCACTATGATAGAGAAGCTCGTAAACGTTAATAAAGTCACTGGATATTTACAAATAAAATACGTGCATGTTTAATGGCTG
>JAXCGZ010008135.1:7500-12500 GCA_037179515.1 Halocaridina rubra
AATTCTGTTTGCTTTATTTCTGACTGCTGTGCATTGCTCTCTTGGCTTAAGACTACTACTCACAAGAACTCCCAAATCCCTTTCACACTGAGAACTCATGATTTCATGGTTATTTAGCTTATAACTAGTATTGTCTTTTATAGTACCCATTTTAACTACTTTACATTTTTCAACATTAAATTCCATTTGCCATTTGTCCGACCATTCAGATAATCTATTTAGATCTTCCTGTAAAGCATGAATGTCTTCTTTTCCATTTATAGTTCTACCTATTTTAGTGTCGTCTGCGAATTTACTTAGGTTACTACTGATATCCGAATCCAGATCATTTAGATATACGATGAATAATAGAGGACCCAGTACCGAGCCTTGTGGTACCCCGCTTGTAACCGAGCCCCACTCTGATTTCTCTCCATTTATGCAAACCCTCTGTTTTCTGTCTTTTAACCATTGTTTGATCCATCTGAGCACAGCTCCTCCTATACCATGAGCTTCCAGCTTTTGAACTAATCTTTTGTGAGGAACTCTATCAAAAGCTTTGCTAAAATCTAGATATATTGTATCATATTCTTTGCCACAATCTACTGCCTCGTAAACTTCTGAATAAAAAGACAGTAAGTTTGTAAGGCACGAAAAACCCTTAAGAAACCCGTGTTGTGAAAGTTTTATCAGTCTGTGTAATTCTAGATGTGCCCTTATTTTATTTGCAATTATGGATTCTAGAATCTTACCCACTGTTGACGTTAAACTAACCGGCCTATAATTATTCTTTTTAACACGTTCTCCTTTTTTAAATATTGGTACCACATCTGCCAATTTCCATATATATATATATATATATATATATATATATATATATATATATATATATATATATATATATATATATATATATATTCCTATGTAAAGATAGCATTACTTGTATAATTCATAGATTTTATGTAAACCGTAATTATTCGAGGATTAGCAGCTAAGCTTGTGTTAACTGTGACACTAATCACGGTTAATCCATTGTTAATTGTTTAATTAACATCCTTTCCTTGTTCATTGTTTTGTAGTATTCAGATGTTTATTTCATCTTAATTACGTAATTATTTATTTTTATTTATTTATTTATTTATTTGTTCTTGTCAAGCTCTTTGTTTCCTCTTTCTGTCTTTGTGCCCATTTGTTTTGCTTTCATTATGTATGTATGTATGTATGTGTGAATGGATGATGTATGTAGTAATATGTACATATGTATGTATGTATGTATGTGTTTATGCATAGTCTGGTGTTATTTTTTTTTTTACATTCATGGAAGGAGCTATCTTGTGTATACAGAGGACTTCCAGAATTTGGAGACGCCAAAGCATCTTCGGGGTTATGCTATATCTGGAAGCTCTCTGTATAGTCAAGATTCCTTCTTCCATGAATATGCAGACTGTATTACTCTCCCAGCTCTGAAACTAATATACATACATAGATGTATACAAGAATACAGGTCAGCTACAAAGGATTGTTGAGATTTTTCAGATTGCTTTCTAGTGTGAAAAATCTCATCACTACCGTTTCATTTTTCCTTCTTAACAGACCTCTTTTCATCTGTGCATTACGTTTTCATATCTGCGTAATATTTAGACACACACACACACACACACACACACACACACACACACACACACACACACACACACACGCCACACACACACACACACACACACACACACACACACACACACACACACACACACACACACACACACACACACACACACACACACACATGCACGCACGCATATTATATATATATATATATATATATATATATATATATATATATATATATATATATATATATATATATATATATATATATATATATATATGGTCGTGTGTGTGTTTGTGTGTGTATAAGTATTAAATTGAAAATTTAATCATTGAAATACTTGCATATTGATAGATAGAAGTTTAAGCTGCTCCGTTTCCCATAGAAATATCATTATATTCTTAATATTCATTTTTCTCTCTCTATGCAATCATATCTTATATAGCTGATCCAGGGGTGAGAGAACTGGCATTTCTCCATATAACTTTTTCACTCTTTTGGGGTGAAACAACGGAGAAAATTGCCAAAAGTTTATGAATCAGTGTGTGTGTGTGCTTCTTTTTTTTCTTTTCTGAAAACGCTTTGCATTTGGCTGAGAAAAGTCTAGGTGAATAATGTAGAGATTTTATATTTTGACCAAAGAAATTAGATACAAGTTACTTGAAGGGTTTTTGCATCTCTCTCTTTCTTTTTTTATGATTGGGACACCAGAACGGGCCAAAAAATAATAAAATAAAACAGCCCTCATCAGGTCTGGGCACGAAAAATACATAAAATAAAAAGAAACAGAAATAGAGTGTGTAATGACTTGTCAGATGTTGCCCATCGTTACCTTAGTTTTCCTACATGTTTATACTTCCTGTAGGTTAGATTACAGCTGTAGTCGCCGTGGCTCAGTCGGTAGCGTCTCCGACTCTGAGGCGTCAGGTCGAGGGTTCGCGCCCCGTCACGGTCTGAGGTTAGCAAAGGCATGCACTCAGCGTAAGGATTACATCTGCCAAAACAAGTCCTTCGCAAGAAGGCAACCGTCCTAGCCCTTGGTTGATAAGGGAGTCCGTGACGTAAAACCGGAACATTAACATTAGGTTAGATTACAGCTGAAACTCAAAATGTTAGAATTTAATTGAATGATATTTTTTTTTGGGGGGAGATGTAATTGAGACTCAAAGTGCGTTCATTTATATAACTGATGATGCTTTGAATTTGATTAGGTTTTATTGAGACCCTGAATGTTATAATTTACTTTAGATGATATTTTATCTTAGGTTAAGTAGGAATTATAACCCTTACTTGAATGATAATGTTTTATCTTAGGTTAGGTTGGAATTATAATCCACATTATGTTAATTTACTTATATAATGATATTTTACCATGGATTAGGTTGTATTGAGGCCCAAAATGCTATAATTTACTTGAATAATGATGTTTTACCTTGGGTTAGGTGTAATTGAGACCCAGATTGTGTTGATTTACTTGAATGATGATATTTTGTCATAGATTAGGTTGTCTTTGAGACCCTGAATGTATCAATTTACTTAAATGATGACGATATAATGTTTTGCCTCCGTTTAGGTGGTAATTATATACTCAGTCACTTTTTACTACACAAAATATAAACTTTTGTAGTCACCGTAGCTCAAGCGGTAGCGTCCACGAGTTTGAGGCGTCAGGTTCGCGCCCCACCACGGTCTGAGGTTAGCAAGGACATGCACTCAGGGTAACGATTACATCTGCCTAAAGTCCTTCGCAAGAAAACGACCGTCCTAGCCCTTGGTTGAAAAGGGAGTCCGTGACCTAAAACACGCTTTAAAATATAAACATTTTTAGTTTCCTGATACTCTGTGTTCCATAATTTACTTCACTAATGACGATTGTTGGCTGGTGCACATGAAAAATTACATACTTTCACTCCACTTATCTTGAGGTCACTTGTTGACCCATGATAGGATTTTCTATGTTCTTCTCTCCTGTGCTAGGATCATCCAGTCTTCAGGATTCACTCCCTCTCGTCTGACATCCTCCTCCATACATCTCCTCCAGTCTATAGTTGGTCTCAAAAGTGGTCTGTGTCCATCTATATGCGCCAAGAAGACCTTTTTATTTTTGGTAAATCCTTTTACTGAATATAACTGTGCAGCATAATATCAATTAATACTCCTTTTTATGTATCACTATTAGTCCCAATGTTGGTGGTGGATACAGATGGTTGGAGATTGGGGATTAAGGCATGATGCCGTTCCTAACGCCCTCCGCCTGATATCGAACCCTCGTTTGTCAGGTTCGTCACTTCTTGAATTGCGTGCTTTACCACCGCGCATATATATATATATATATATATATATATATATATATATATATATATATATATATATATATATATATATATATATATATATATATATATATATATATAAAATCGTAACCAAGAGGTTAAAAGAATAGACAAAAATGGAAAAAGGAAACAAACGAAGAATAAAGAGTCGAAAAGAATAAGAAAATACATCACGGTAAAGGAAGAAGAATAAGAAAGAAATCTAATTTAACTGCAAGACTGTGAATCCGACATGGCGTCCCCAATGTCTTTGGGGAGACCCCACACAAACACATCACAAACTTTTGCCATAAAGTTCTAAACAAGACGAAACTACTACATGCACATGCACGCACACACACATACACATAGTGTGACATCGTGAAGTGTGCGGTAGGATTGACGGTTAGGTTCAAAGTTTTGGTGGGATTACGTCAAGAATCTAGCTTGAGCCCTTTCTTGTTTGGAATGGTAAGGGACATATTGACGTACAAGATCAGACAGGAGTCACCATGGACTATGAGGTTTGAGGATGACATTTTAATCTATAGCAAGAGTTGGGAATAGGTTCAGGTTGTTCTTGGGTAGGTGGAGGTATGCAAGTCAGTTGGAGCGAGACAGTACTTCTGTGTGAATGAGAGGGAGGACGTTGGAATGGTAAGATTACAAGAGTTAGAGGTACTGAAGGAGGGTGAGTTTAAGTATTTGGTGTCAACTGTTCAAAGGAATGGAGTGTGTGGCAGAGAGGTGAAGAAGAGAGTGCATGTAGGATGGAGTGTGGAAAAAAGTGACAGGAGTGATATGTGACAAAAGAAGACCTGCAAGAATGTCAGGTAAAGTTTACAAAACGGTAATAAGACCCGCAGTGTTTTATGACTTGGAGATAGTATCACTTACGAAAAGACAAGCGTGACAAGATGGACATGTAAAGGAATATGTATATTGAGGAACAGTGTAGGTAAGGGTCGTTTGAGAACGTGGTGAGAGAGGTGCTACTGAGATGGGTTGGTGATGTGCTGCAGAGAGATGAGGAGTATGTTGGAAGAAGAGATGCTGAGGATGGGGCTGCCAGACAGGAAGGGCAGAGGTAAGCAAAGAGG
>JAXCGZ010008135.1:17500-52500 GCA_037179515.1 Halocaridina rubra
TTGAATATGCCAAGAAATAAAAAAATAAAAAATCGTAGAAATCTATCACCGAAGGTAAATCTCCATGATTATAAAAAGATGTTGCTATTTATTTATATATTTACTCATTTATTTATTTTTTATTTATTTTATTTTTACCTGACTTACCAACTAACATTAATTCAACGCGAAAGAGAGAGAGAGAGAGAGAGAGAGAGAGAGAGAGAGGAGAGAGAGAGAGAGAGAGAGAGAGAGAGAGAGAGGAGAGAGAGAGAGAAATTATCCCTTAATATTCTTTCTGTAGAGGGGATATTAGAGAGAGAGAGAGAGAGAGAGAGAGAGAGAGAGAGAGAGAGAGAGAGAGAGAGAGAGCGAGAGAGAGAGAGAGAGAGAGAGAGAGAGAGTCCCTTTGATATTCTCTCTATAGAAATGTCAAGAGAGAGAGAGTATTGATTTTTCGAAAATAGTACGGAGAGGTATTTAAAAATATAGTAGAAATTATATGAAGTTAAAGAATATTTAAAAAAAAAGTAATAAAAGTTATAAGAAAGTAAGAGAGATATTCACTTTGAAGTGTTATGGTGTCCTATATAGTCAGTTCAACCCCTTCCCTCCGTTCCTTCGGCTAGGACCTCGGGCCCTGACCCCCTAAAGCACCCTCTCCTCCGTTCCTTCGGCTAGGACCCCGGCCCTGACCCCCTAAAGCACCCTTCTCCTCCGTTCCTTCGGCTAGGACCCCGGGCCCTAATCCCCTAAAGCAATTCCTACTTAATAGCTAAAAAATAGATCCAAAGTCACTCTTCTGTGAATAAATTGAAGTCTTTCAAATTTTTTTTTTTTTTTTTTTTTTTTTACTTCGTCTCAGTGGTCCGTTATATGTTGAATTTAGCATTTTTTTTTTTAATTTTCTGCTTCGTCTCAGTGGTCGTTATAAGGTGGAAATTTTTTTTTCTGCTTCGTCTTAGTGGTCGTTATAAGTGGAGTTTATAATTTCTTTTATTTTCAGCTTCGTCTCGGTGATCGTTGTAAGTTGAATTTATAAATATGTTTTGTTTTCTACTTCGTCGCAGTGGTCGTTATATAACGAACTTGTCATTTTGTTTTATTTTCCAATTCGTCTCATGGGTCGTTATATGTTGAACTTATCATTTTTTTATATTATCTACCTCGTCTAAGTGATCGTTATAAGTTCAATTTATAATTTTGTTTTATTTTTTACTTCGTCTCAGTGGTCGTTATATGTTGAACTTATCATTTTTTTTATTTTCTACCCTCGTCTCTGTGGTCGTTCTTTGTTGAATTTATCATTTTGTTTGTGTCATTTTCATATGTTTTATTTGTCTTATTTATATTTTTCTTTTTAAATCTTTATTTTCTTTTAGTGTGTCGGTAATGGGTAGATTTTCTCATTTTATTTTTTTCCTTTGTTTTTTTTTTATATATTTATTTATTTGCATATTTATATTGGTCGTTCTTTGACTGTGGAGCAAAGGGGTTATTTTGTGAAGGTGTTTTATGTGTTTTTGGGGTTAATATGTCTTTAGAATGGGGCTTATGGATATATTAATCCTTGAAAAAAATATTTGAAATTATACGTCCTTAAAAGACCTAATAATGAAATGAATTCATAATTAAATTGAAATTGTTACTACAGTCACTAATTAGATATATTATTATTTAATTATATATTATTCCAATTTAAAGATAGCAAAGAAATATATGAAACAGAATGAAAACTAGTTAATAAAAAAAACAAGTTAGCATGTCCTTAACTTAATATATAAAGTCGAAGAGAACAAGTAAAAAGAAAAAGAAATAAAAAAAAACAAAAAGTAGGAACTCGAAATTATTAATCTTCATTCCAAATCCATCTGTGAATTCGGAATGACTTTAAACTCATAATTGATGGGAATCTCGTCACAGAACTGGTAATTGCAAAGCTGTTAGTTTCCCTCAAACTGGACAGAACTATTCAAATGTAGATGCAAGCACAAGAGAGATAATAGGCAACGTGGAGGTTGGCCTTCAAAGGATTCTCAGTAAAGTGGTTTATACCATTGTTTCAGATGATTCCAGGAGGCCAGAGAGTTGCTGGAAACGCTTTCCAGTGTGTTCTGAATGTAATAAACAATACCAGACTTAGGCAAATTGTCTATATAAGTTTGACTTTGCATGTTATGTCTACTTTTTCTGTACTCTAAACAACAATGATTTCCTAATTGGAATACTGTTTTCCAGAAGCCTTTCGAGTATACTAGAGAGTTGCGGGAACTTTTTCCAGTGTCATTTGGATCAATAAATTGTATCAGATGGTCTGGTGTATAAGCCTTTATTTCCTTAATAGTCCCACTTTTTCTACATTGTAAAGAAATATGATTGGTTAATTGGTTTATGATTATTCCAGAAACATTTGACAGTTAATGGATATATTTCCTAGTGTGTTTTGGATTTAATATGCAATATTAAGCTCAGACGATCTGCTCTTAAAGCCTTTCCATAAATTTTATGCCCACCCTTTCTGCAGTGTATATAGAGATAGCCATTTATTGGTTTATAATTGCTTCCCAAGACTCCAGAAGATCAGATAGATGCTGGAAAGACTCACCATTTTTTTTTTTTTTACATTGCCCAGTCAGAAGTTCGCAGGGGTACATATAAGTACATAGGTAGGTACGAGCGTAAGTAGACAGGCAGCAAATGAGGGAGGTGCACAGGTAAGGAAGATAGATACGTAGACAATTAAGGTCGAAAAGTTTTTTTTCCCCTTTCCAAAAAAAAACTGGGAACAAATTTGGTTCCATTTTTTCGCTTTAAGTGTAATGCGAGATTGACGGTTCTTCATTATTTATGGCAGATGTGTTATAATGAGAGAGAGAGAGAGAGAGAGAGAGAGAGAGAGAGAGAGAGAGAGAGAGAGAGAGAGAGAGAGAGAGAGAGAGAGAGAGAGAGGAGCATGATTAAATTAATATTTCAAAGAACCTCTTGAGGTTATAGAGAGAGAGAGATACATAGATAGATAGAGAGATATAGATAGATAGAGAGATATAGATAGATAGAGAGAGAGAGAGAGGAGCATGATTAAAATTAATATTTCAAAGAAGCTCTTGAGGTTAGAGAGAGAGAGAGAGAGAGAGAGAGAGAGAGAGAGAGAGAGAGAGAGAGAGAGAGAGAGAGAGAGAGAGAGAGAGAGAGGAGCATGATTGAAATGAATATTTCAAAAAGAACCTCTGGAGGTTATAGAGAGAGAGAGAGAGAGAGAGGAGAGAGAGAGAGAGAGAGAGAGAGAGAGAGAGAGAGAGAGAGAGGAGCATGATTGAAATGAATATTTCAAAAAGAACCTCTGGAGGTGAGAGAGAGAAGAGAGAGAGTACTTTTATCCATTAAATAATATCATGTTTTGTGTGGTATATCACCACACCTCATTACAATGTAAATAAATAGGAACAAAAATCTGTAAATAAATGAATAAATGCAGATCGAGCGTGACTAGAATCAAACAAGAAAACTAAAGCATACAAGCTAAGATATACAATGACGTACAACAAACGCATTAACATAAGAATTACAAAAATAATAGATGAATATATATATATATATATATATATATATATATATATATATATATATATATATATATATATATATATATATATATATATATATATATATATATATATATATATATATATATATATAGTTTGAATTTATATTTTAGCATTTATTAATATTTTTATCCATTCTTTGCAGGTGCGGACTGTCGTGTCAACGTGAGTGTTATTTTATAAATTATATATATATATATATATATATATATATATATATATATATATATATATATATATATATATATATATATATATATATATATATATATATATATATTAGGAGCCAGTAGTTCAAATCCTTTGGTTTAGTTGTGAAAACAAGCCATGAGCTGCATTCGAAATGTGAGAGATAATATGAACAGAGACTTCAGTATCTTCATTCCCTAGCTTTAGCAGTTAGATAAGAGGTTTGCTACTTATTTTGGGTTTTTCAGTGGTAGAGTCGGTAAGCCTTTATGTACACTGATGGATTATAAATTATGTTGTGGGTTTGAAATATAGTGAAGCGCAGCTATATATTGCTAACATAATCAGTTTGCTTAGAGGTTTTCTCACTGTTTAAGGCTTTCAGTGGTACGGTTGGTACCTCTTTATGTACACTGATCCATATATATATATATATATATATATATATATATATATATATATATATATATATATATATATATATATATATATATAATACACGAAAAAAAAATTTTAGCCCTACATTGGTACACTCGGTAATGTCTTGTGTACACTCATGTATTTCTATGTGGTGTAGGTTCGAATCCAGGTCAGAGGAAGTTATCTATTTCACGTACACTTAAGAATTTCTCTGATAGGATTCCTATCTCCTTTAAGGCATTCACTGGTTCAGTCGGTCACTCCATATGACCACTAATTAGTTGTTAATTGCTTTATAGGTTCGAACCTTAGTCAAGGAGAATTTTAAAATTCACACACACACACACACACACACACACACACACACACACACACACACACACACACACACACACACACGACACACACACACACACACACAGTGGTAATCTCAGGCATAAGTGAATCCCAGGAGCCAACATGGCAGGGGAGACTTGAAGAAAATAAAGCTAGGGTTGTAGACCTGATAAGAAAGCTTGGAGTAGTATGTGGTCCTGAGGATATTGTAAACATACACCAACTAGGTAAATATTCGAGGGAAGGAAAGCCGAGACCAACAAAAGTAACCTTTGAGAGAGGGGAGACATGTAGGGAAATATTGTTGAGAAAAAAAAGTCTAAAAGACCTTCAAGAATGCAAAGAAGTGTTCATTAGACGATACAGAACACAGGAAGAGATGGGAAAGATCAAAACCTTGTTTGCAAGAGGCAAGAAGGTTAAATGATGAAAGAAATGAAGAAGAGAAGAAAAATTTTCGTTACGGAATACTTCCAGACAAAGGGGAGATAAAGAAGATAATGACAGAAGATCAGGGGATGGGGCCTCATTAAGATTGTTATACACAAATGCTGATGGATTAGCTGGTAAGGCAGTAGAATTAAAAGATAGGATTCACAACAGTAAGGCAGATATAGTAGCAATTACAGAGACTAAGTTGAGTGAGGACATAAACAGTGTCACAGTTTTTCCTAAGGGCTTCAGAATACTAAGGGTCGAAAGATCTGAGAGGACTGGTGGAGGGATAGCACTGCTCATAAGTGAGAGGATTCAAGTTGAAGAGATAAACTTGGCTATAGAAAGTGAGTTCAGGGAAGTTCTTGGTTGCTCGCATAAATACTGGGTCAGAGAGCATTATAATAACTGTTGTATACAACCCACCAAGGAACCAAAATAGGCTTGAAATTTATGAGGAAAGTCATATAGGTACGATTGAAGTCATAAACTCAGTTGTTAACATGGCGCGGGAGAAAAAATGTAGGATTTTGATTATGGGAGACTTTAATCATAAAGAGACTAGATTGGATAAATCTTGACCCACACAGTGGGGAGGACTCCTTTGGGGCAAGATTCCTAGATTGCGTACAAGGGAATTTCCTACACCAACATGTAATGGAACCAACAAGAGCCAGGGGTGGGGATGAGCCATCACTACTTGATCTGGTGTTCACAGATAATGTGTTGGATATTGAAAATATTGAGTATGAACCACCAATTGGAAAGAGTGACCACTGTGTGTTGTTGATGGAGTATATCATTGAAGACATTCTTCCTGAGAGTAGAGGCACTGAGGACATGAGGAGGAACTATCAGAAAGGAGATTACATCAAAATGAATGAGCTTTTTGCAGTTAATTGACTGGAGAACCTTATTTTGCAACAAATCTGTACAAGAAATGTATGACATCTTTTTGTGAGAAATATGGGAAGATTGTAGATTGCTGCATACCTGTCACCAAAGTAGGTGTAATTCATGCCAGAGAGAAATGGTTCGATAATGGGTGTAAAAGAGCTAAGGAGTGGAGAGACAAATGCTGGAAAAGGTATAGGAGGAGAAAAAACATAAATGCCTGGCAAACCTACAAAAGAGCAAGAAATGACTACCTAAGTAAAAGGAGAGAGGCAGAGAAAGATTATGAGAGGGACATCACCAGGAAGGCGAAAGAAAATCCCAAGCTTTTCCACAGCTTTATCAGAGGAAAACTGAAGGTAAAAGAACAGGTTTTAAGGCTAAAGAGAGCGGATGGAAGCATCACCTGAGACGGACGAAGAGATCTGCAAAGAATTGAACAAGGAGTTTCAGTCAGTATTTACAGTAGAAAATACCCCACCCCCTCAGATTGCAGTGATAGAAGCTCAAGGGCCGGTATTAGAGAACATCAACCTTACAGCCACAGAGGTATGCAAAGCGCTGATGGATTTAGATGTTCATAAAGCTACAGGTCCTGATGACATATCCCCTCATGTGCTTAAAAAATGCGCAAACACAATATCAGTGGCACTAAGTATCATATTTAAGGAGTCATTGGAGTCGGGGGAGATTCCAAGATGCTGGAAACAAGCAAATGTGATACCTATCTTCAAAAAGGGAAGGAGGATACGGCTCTGAACTATAGACCAGTTTCCTTGACCAGCATAGTTTGCAAAGTTATGGAGAAACTACTAAGGAAAACATATCTCTCTTCACTTGGAATCCTTCAACTTTTTGTCAGTGAGGCAACATGGCTTCAGAGAAGGAAGATCAACAGTAACAAACTTATTAGAAATTTTATGATGAGGTAAGCCAAATCTTACAGGAAAGAGAGGGCTGGGCAGATTGCATATTCCTAGACTTCCAGAAAGCGTTTGACACTGTTCCACATGGGAGACTTATTAGGAAGCTGCAATCAATGGCTAGAATAGGTGGAAATGTCTTGGAGAATGGATAAAAACTTACTTAGAAGGAAGGGAACAGAGGGTTAGAGTAAGACACTCAGTGTCTGAATGGAGAAGAGTTAGTAGTGGAGTTCCACAGGGTTCAGTTTTAGGGCCACTTTTGTTCCTTGTATATGTAAATGACCTACCAGAGTCTGTAAATTCATTCATGAATATGTTTGCAGATGATGCAAAGATTGTGAAGAAAGTAAAAAACGAGAACAATGGTAGAGAACTTCAGGAGGATCTAAATAATCTGCATGAGTGGTCAGAAAAGTGGCTAATGAAATTCAATACCTCAAAATGTAAGGTAATGAGAATGGGTACAAGTGCAAGAAGGCCCAAGCTTGACTACTCGGTGGCTGGAGTACAACTTCAGGAGACAGAAAATGAGAGAGATCTAGGAGTAAACATATTGGCAGATTTGTCTCCAGAAATACATATAAATGGCGTAGTAAGGGCAGCATATGCATTCTTATCAAATGTAAGGGTAGCCTTCAGGCACATGGACAAGGAAATGTTCAGAAATATTTATGTAACCTATGTGAGGCCAAAACTCGAATATGCAGCCCCCTTTTGGAATCCGCACTTGAAAAAGCACATAGCTAAGCTTGAAAAAGTTCAAAGACATGCCACGAAACTGGTGCCAGAAATACGCAATCTCGGTTATGATGAGCGGCTGAGGGAATTAGACTTGCCATCACTCGAAGCTAGAAGAGTAAGGGGGGGATATGGTGACAGTCTTTAAATTCCTTCATGGTTATGATAGAGTGGATAGGGATCGATATTTCGATATGGCTGGCTCTAGAACTAGAGGTCATAGTTTGAAGCTTCGGAAGAAAACTTGTTTGCAGGATGTAAGGAAATACTTTTTCAGTGTAAGAGTAGTTGATAATTGGAATTCGCTAAGCGAGGAGGTAGTTAATGCTACCTCAATCCATAGTTTTAAGGACAGGTATGATAAGTATCACTAAGTCTAAAAATGGAACCGATCAGGAGACGGGAAGATACGAGCTTTGGGCTCTTTCCCGTAAGCACAATTAGGTAATCACACACACACACACACAGTCTTTAAATTCCTTCATGGTTATGATAGAGTGGATAGGGATCGATATTTCGATATGGCTGGCTCTAGAACTAGAGGTCATAGTTTGAAGCTTGGTAAGAAAACTTCTTTGCAGGATGTAAGGAAATACTTTTTCAGTGTAAGAGTAGTTGATAATTGGAATTCGCTAAGCGAGGAGGTAGTTAATGCTATCTCAATCCATAGTTTTAAGGACAGGTACGATAAGTATCACTAAGTCTAAAATGGAACCGATCAGGAGACGGGAAGATACGAGCTTTGGGCTCTTTCCCGTAAACACAATTAGGTAATCACAATTAGATAATCACACACACACACACACACACACACACACACACACACACACACACACACACACACACACACGTGCGCATATTTGTCTCAGTACAAATACAATAAAGTCTTTTTTTCAATTACAGTCTTACTGACAGAATACAACATAATATTTAACATTCATATTTTGTTTTTTATTCATATATAGTCTGTCCTTCACGTCATAGACCCTCTAAACAGTGTTTAATATTTGTTAATTGTAAGGATGTATGAAGTCTTAGGTCAGAAAGGGACTTTTTATGTTTTTTTTAACACCAGGTCAATTATTTTTTTTATATGTGTAAATGTTTATATAATCAGTCTTTCGCGTCACAGGTTCTCATATAGTATTTAATATTGGTCACTTGTAAAAATATATGACGTCTTTGTCAGGTTGGAAAGAATTATTATTATTATTATTATTATTATTATTATTATTATTATTATTGTTGTTGTTGTTGTTGTTTTATATTTTTCTATATTATTTAGTATTTTGTATTAGTTTATTTTTATTTATTACAATATTTAATTTTCACTTATTTTCTATTTTTCTGTTTTGTTTTTCTATTTATTTTTCACGTGTTTTCTATTTTTCTATTTTGTTTTATATTCCATATTACATAAATAAACTGCAATAAATAATGATGATATAAGAATTCGAGTATTCTCTCTCTCTCTCTCTCTCTCTCTCTCTCTCTCTCTCTCTCTCTCTCTCTCTCTCTCTCTCTCTCTCTCTCTCTCTCTCTCTCTCTCCTGTTCCCATCATTTTTATTGAAAAAATAATTATTTTATTGTTGATGTTATAGCAAACCATTATTTATCTGTCGTTATTTTAGCTCTCATCATATCTCTCTTTTCTTTCTACTTCTGGTTCGCGTAGGTTCTACTTGAAAGAGCTGTCCAATGTGAACAGATGAAGAGTTGTTGATAAAGAAGTACAGAGATATTGTCACATATTATACACAGATGTATATACCATGGTCGTTATCCCCTTGAAAGGGGAGTGGCCGAGTCAGAGCAGGCACATTCGCCAGATGCTAATATACTTATACGCTTAGTATTCAGATCGAACACAATAAAATCACACACACACACACACACACACACACACACACACACACACACACACACACACACACACACACACACACACGCACGCACGCACGCACGCACGCACGCACGCACGCACGCACGCGCACACACACACACACACACACACACACACACACACACACACACAGCTTGACTACTCGGTGGCTGGAGTACAACTTCAAGAGACAGAAAATGAGAGAGATCTAGGAGTAAACATACTGGCAGATTTGTCTCCAGAAATACATATATATGGCATAGTAATGGCAGCATATGCATTCTTATCAAATGTAAGGGTAGCCTTCAGGCACATGGACAAGGAAATGTTCAGAAATATTTATGTAACCTATGTGAGGCCCAAACTCGAATATGCAGCCCCCTTTTGGAATCCGCACTTGAAAAAGCACATAGCTAAGCTTGAAAAAGTTCAAAGACATGCCACGAAACTGGTGCCAGAAATACGCAATCTCAGTTATGATGAGAGGCTGAGGGAATTAGACTTACCATCACTCGATGCTAGAAGAGTGAGGGGGGATATGGTGACAGTCTTTAAATTCCTTCATGGTTATGATAGAGTGGATAGGGATCGATATTTTGATATGGCTGGCTCTAGAACTAGAGGTCATAGTTTGAAGCTTGGTAAGAAAACTTCTTTGCAGGATGTAAGGAAATACTTTTTCAGTGTAAGAGTAGTTGATAATTGGAATTGGCTAAGCGAGGAGGTAGTTAATGGTATCTCAATCCATAGTTTTAAGGACAGGTATGATAAGTATCACTAAGTATAAAATGGAACCGATGAGGAGACGGGAAGATACGAGCTTTGGGCTCTTTCCCGTAAACACAATTAGGTAATCACAATTAGGTAATCACACACACACACACACAACTTCAAGAGACAGAAAATGAGAGAGATCTAGGAGTAAACATACTGGCAGATTTGTCCCCAGAAATACATATAAATGGCATAGTAAGGGCAGCATATGCATTCTTATCAAATGTAAGGGTAGCCTTCAGGCACATGGACAAGGAAATGTTCAGAAATATTTATGTAACCTATATGAGGCCAAAACTCGAATATGCAGCCCCCTTTTGGAATCCGCACTTGAAAAAGCACATAGCTAAGCTTGAAAAAGTTCAAAGACATGCCACAAAACTGGTGCCAGAAATGCGCAATCTCAGTTATGATGAGAGGCTGAGGGAATCTAGAAGAGTGAGGGGGGATATGGTGACAGTCTTTAAATTCCTTCATGGTTATGATAGAGTGGATAGGGATCGATATTTTGATATGGCTGGCTCTAGAACTAGAGGTCATAGTTTGAAGCTTGGTAAGAAAACTTCTTTGCAGGATGTAAGGAAATACTTTTTCAGTGTAAGAGTAGTTGATAATTGGAATCGGCTAAGCGAGGAGGTAGTTAATGGTATCTCAATCAATAGTTTTAAGGACAGGTATGATAAGTATCACTAAGTATAAAATGGAACCGATGAGGAGACGGGAAGATACGAGCTTTGGTCTCTTTCCCGTAAACACAATTAGGTAATCACAATTAGGTAATCACACAGTGAGACAATATGGCTTCAGAGAAGGTAGATCAACAGTAACTAACTTATTAGAATTTTATGATGAGGTAAGCCAAATCTTACAGGAAAGAGAGAGCTGGGCAGATTGCATATTCCTAGACTTCCAGAAAGCATTTGCCACTGTTCCAAACGGGAGACTTATTAAGAAGCTTAGAAGGAAGGGAACAGAGGGTTAGAGTAAGCCCTCAGTGTTTGAATGGAGAAGAGTTAGTAGTGGAGTTCCACAGGATTCACTTCTAGGGCCACTTTTGTTCCTTGTATATGTAAATGACCTACCAGAGTCTGTAAATTAATTCATGAATATGTTTGCAGATGATGCAGAGATTGTGAAGAAAGTAAGAAACGGGAACAATGGTAGAGAACCTCAGGAAGATCTAAATAGTCTGCATGAGTGGTAAAAAAAGTGGCTAATGAAATTCAATACTTCAAAATGTAAGGTAATGAGAATGGGTACAAGTGCAAGAAGGCCCAAGCTTGACTACTCGGTGGCTGGAGTACAACTTCAAGAGGCAGAAAACGAAAGAGATCTAGGAGTAAACATCTGGCAGATTTGTCTCCAGAAATGCGTATAAATGACATAGTAATGGCAGCGTATGCTTTCTTATCAAATGTAAGGGTAGCCTTCAGGCACATGGACAGTGAAATGTTCAGAAATATTTATGTAACCTATGTGAGGCCAAAACTTGAATATGCAGCCCCCTTTTGGAATCCGCACTTGAAAAAGCACATAGCTAAGCTTGAAAAAGTTCAAAGACATGCCACGAAACTGGTGCCAGAAATACGCAATCTCATTTATGATGAGAGGCTGAGGGAATTAGACTTACCATCACTCGAAGCTAGAAGATTGAGGGGGGATATGTTGACAGTCTTTAAATTCCTTCATGGTTATGATAGAGTGGAGAGGGATCGATATTTTGATATGGCTGGCTCTAGAACTAGAGCCAGCCATATCAAAATATCGATCCCTCTCCACTCTAGTATGAAGCTTCGTACGTAAGAAAACTTCTTTGCAGGTTGTAAGGAAGTACTCTTTTAGTGTAAGAGTAGTTGATAATTGGAATTGGCTAAGCGAGGGGTAGTTAATGCTAACTCAATCCATAGTTTTAAGGACAGGTATGATAAGTATCACTAAGTATAAAATGGAACCGATCAGGAGACGGGAAGATACGAGCTTTGGGCTCTTTCTCGTAAGCACAGTTAGGTAATCACAATTTGCTAATCACACGCACACACACGTAAACACAATTAGGTAATTACACACACACCAGGAACTGAACCCTGACCTTTTTGAGTCAAAGCATGTGGCCGGTAACATTTCACCTCAGGGTGTTATATAGAGGGGTATTACAAAACAATAACTGCTCAAAATATATTCATCCCTCATTGGGCCTCATCGGGAGTTCATGATGATGCCTGTTTCAGGGTGAAGATTTTTCTCTTTTTTTAAGTTTTTTTTTTTTCAGTTTCGTCAAGTTGTTTAGTAGAATGCATATTGTTGTATGACAGTAATATGCAGTTTTTTCCACTGGTCTAAAGAGAAAAAAGCAAATATTAAATGCTCTATTTTTTTTTACCTTCCACTGGCCCCATGAATAGCTCCCGATGAGACCCGCTGGAGGATGAAAACTGGTGAGCATTTATAGTTTGATTAAACTGTGGAGTATATATCCTATTATTGCCTGATAAGGATATTCTTTATGTACTAGGTTATCCCATGGCAACAGCCGCCGTTGCAATACTACAGCTGGAAGGTCTTTTTGGACTTAAATAGGATTGTCCAGACCAATTCGATGTTAAGTCTTCCTTCAGTTACTTTTCTTTTTATATGCCTACATCAACACCGAATATTCTTGGAAATTTGTTACACATCTCTTACTATCCCTTCACATCTGAAAAGTCACAACACTTGCCATCTCTGTTTCTCTTTTGTTTTTTTCGTGACCAGGCCCGATGAGGGCAGATTTTATACCCCCCCCCCTCCGTCCTGGCGTTACAATCATAAGAAATGCGCTGCACTTGTACAGAGAGAAAAACTAAATAAATATTCAAAATGCTTCACCCTCCAGCGGGGCTCATCAGTAGCAATTGATTTAACCCGGTATAGGGTGAAAATTTTTGAGCATATGTATTTCCGTTTTTTCTTTCAACCTTTAGGGTACATTTTCTCATCTTGTCGCTACTTTGGGAACCTGAAAAGTTTTAAAGAACCTGCTCTAAACCCCATTCTCTTCGTTTGAAAGCAGAGAGATTAACTGCCCATGCTTCCTTTTTGTTGACAGCTTATTCCATGTACATGTGGAGTAGCTGATTCTCACTAGCTCCAGCAGTTATCAAAGAGCTTTCCTACTTGTTTTAGACCTTCTGTGGCGCAGTCAGCAGAGCTCTAGAATCATTGTTTGATCGCCATCTGTGTTGTATCGGTTTGAGTCCCTGGCTTAACATTTTACTTGCGAATGCTCTTCCTGACACCAACCCTCTTTATTTATCAGACTTGGAAGAGGACCATAACAACAACTATGGAAATAAAAATCTATATTGATCGATTGAGTATGCAAAGAGTACACTGTATATTATTCAGTGTAATGAATGAGTACATCCCTTTATACATAATTGAAGGATTATTTGTTTTACTCAGTCATGCTCTGAAGCTCAAGTATCCTGTACCATAACGTAATTTTGTTGATCTGATCAATAAGTTAACTTTGGAGAGGTGAAGTCAACTTGGCGGTATTCCGCTAGATCTGGCGGATTGGGCAGAAATCAGCGGAAAATATTTAATGATTTACATTGTGTCTAGTGGATTCCCCCATTGTCTATCGGGGCGTTAAGGTAGTTTTGCCTGAAAACTTAGTCAGCAAGCGAGTTCTTAAAGTCCCGTTTTACGTGGAAATTACAGATGTTCTCCCAGTCTAGAAAATTTTAAGTCAAGATAGCGTGCAATATTTCATGTAAACACCGTATTTAGCAGGGTTTTAGTTCGATCGAATGTGAAAAATTGCAAATTTATTTTTTATCTAGTGATTTTTTAAGCCTGTCCAGCTCCTTATTTAGCGAGCTCCAAAGTCTAGTCTAGCGGATTCTTGAGAGTTCCCTTTGACAACACTGCCTTAGCTGTAAGACAAAGAGTAAGTCAAGTATTTAGTTACCCTCAGTATATTGCAAGAGAAGGAAGGTTTTTCTCTCTGCTGTTTGTCATTTGGGGCTGAATTGTCTGTAAAAGAATTGTTCCAGAATTTGTTTTATTAGAGATTAGTTTATCTGGAATGAAATTAGATCAGTTGTACCAAGTATAAGCAAGAAGTTGTTTTAGATTTGTTGTTAAGATATCTTACCAGTTTCGAAAAGTACTGCTAGTCTTCTCTCTTTGGAGATTCTTTTCAACAGTGATTTATTTGAAGAAAAAAAAAATGCACGTTCAAGACCTCAGACTGACCTTTTTCCTCTTTATTCTGAAACTTTTAGGCGGTTTTCCTTACTTTATCGAAGAGAAATCGATCCCAGAACGTACTGTTCAACAAGAAAGTAATACCAACAGTACAAGACTTAATAAAGTCATTACCCTCAAACAAAGTAGATTTTGGTATTGTTGGTCCATAACAGTTATTCTTGGCGTAATTATTTTCGCACTCAACGCAACTTACGGCATGTTTTTCCTCTCGGATAGCGTTTTGCAGTGGTTCCGTTCCAACACCTTTGTCCTGGCTTTTAAAGTGGATGAAACTTGTGCCACGATTTTTGTTAGCTTGATGGTCATTTACATCACGAGAAGAGGGTCTTTATTGATGAAGTTGACCCTTTTTCTCGTGAAAATGTTTGAGCACGTTGATATTCCATTGATGAGACCATACTGTTTTGGACAGATTATGCTTCCCATGACGGCTATCTCCGTAGGAACCACCGTTCAGGTGATCTGTTACGTGGCTTTGAATAGTGCTGCGTCGAATACAAATCTGAGACTCAGGATCCCCGAAATCATCGTTGCGTATCTGATAAATGTAAGTTTGGTGGGCTTTTTCGCGTGGCTTGTTTATTTGCTCTGCCGTTTTTACGCTTCTGTAATACATGACTTGCTTTCTATATCTGAAGAGAAGAAGAAGAATAAGGACTGTCTGAACATTGAGACTGGTGGGGGAAATATATTAAGGATCGCAGGACTGGACCAGACTGCAGAAATACCGCCAGCCATCTTCAACTATCGCTTCCTCGCTGTGCAGCGAAAGTTATACAATGGCATCGAGTTTAAAAAATTGTTAAATGAATACTTTGGCTTTATCGTGGTCATTTTCATGCTATATTTGATATTTTCTTGTATTCTGGCTAGTTTTATCATCTCAAATGTTAGTTCTACGAATCCCATAAGTTTAACCATGGCTGGTGCGTATGTGGTGAATACTGTTATACCGCTTGTTGCTGTGCCCATGGTGACCCGGTTAACGGATGAAAAGGTGAGCTTAACAAGCTGGAAGACCTCTATCCTAATTTAATTATACTAATTTAAGTTTTTTAAGCTTTAAAATTGATTTAACTGCATATTCTCTTACATATTTATTTCCTGCACCATATACTTTTCTGTGGTGAAAAAAAAAAGTTTGTTGTTTGATAAGAGAAATCGGTTTAAGTAGACAGACCTTTCCAGAGGCTTGGCTCGATGGAACATCATTTAAGTAAAAGGGGCTCTTGGTAGTGAAAGGGTTGAGGATCATTGATGTAGAATAATATCCATTATAGAAGACCCAAAAGTGTGTATTATAGGTTTTAACTAGAACTAAGGCCCTACTAGTATTACTATGGAAGATCAAATTTTAGTTAGAACAGAATCACAATTATATATTAGTTACCTTTTAGCTTGAAAAGGCTACCCTTTTGAATAACGGATAAGCAAATTTAGTGCCAATTTAATTTCTGATTTGGAACGAGAGAGAGAGAGAGAGAGAGAGAGAGAGAGAGAGAGAGAGAGAGAGAGAGAGAGAGAGAGAGAGAGAGAGAGAGAGAGAGAGAGAGAGAGAGACTCAATTGCCTGCTCTGTGTGAGAGAAAAATCACAAAGTTCTTAATATTATTGAATGTTATTATTCAGTCTAAAACTGGCATTTTTCAAAACCTAAAAAATTGGTTGCCTTCTGTTGACGAGAAAGGGTTTCAAATATTTTCGATATTGTAATATAAGTATTATTTTCCAAAAATTTGCAATAATATATATATATATATATATATATATATATATATATATATATATATATATATATATATATATATATATATATATATATATATATATATATATATATATATTATCAACTCACTTGGATCGTTTTTTTTTTTTTTTTTTTTTTTTTATCTCAGAGACTTCTTTTAAAGCCAGTTCTTGTGTAAACAGTTGAAAATATTCCACACAGGTAGACCCACTTATATCCGAATCCTAGGAACCAAACTAACTAGGAGAAAGAATATTAATAAAGATATAGCGCAAGATATTCATACATATTCTTGAGATATATTCATACATTTCATTATGAATTCACATAATTTACTATTTACTTTGTATGTACAGATAGAGGACATGCGACTGATATCCAGAAGATTACAATATGACCCAATATTTCGCAGTGAAAGAACTCAGGTGAGGATAATTTTATTTGCAGCAGCTCTCTCTCTCTCTCTCTCTCTCTCTCTCTCTCTCTCTCTCTCTCTCTCTCTCTCTCTCTCTCTCTCTCTCTCCTCTCTCTCTCTCTCTCTCTCTCTCTCTCTTTTTTTTTTTTTGGGGGGGAGGGATGTTGAAACTTTTCTGCTCTTGAGAGACTCATCCCTTAGCCAGTCCCAAATCCAGATCAGTGGAAATTGTTGGCAACTGGAAGGGTATCCGAGCTTGATATTCAAAGCCAGAATCAATGTTAGCCTCAGAAGAGGCTAGTTAAAAACAGCGATCCATATGAACAGGGGAATAGCTCTCGATAAAGAAGAAAAAAGGGCTGTTCTATTTCTGTAGGAATCTGTTCTATTTGTGTCAGAATCAGCTCTGTTTGTGTGGGAATCAGTTTGTGTTGGAATCAGTATTTTTTCCTCTAGGGTCATCCTCATGCTTAAATTAATTCATGTTCTTACAAAGATATAAAGATTTTGATTATTTTTAAAGAAGGAAATATATATATATATATATATAATATATATATATATATATATATATAATATATATATATATATATATATATATATATATATATTATTTTGGGGAGGGGAACTTAATCAGACTTTATGGACATTGGTAGTGGACATCTATAGATGTTTTTCCTTTAGTGTCCAGTTCGTTACTTATTTTATCTTTACAGAGGAAGAGTAGTCTTGCTTAATTTTTAATGTTGAAAGATATGAACCAGCAAAGCAGAGGTAATATATTTATATTTGTTCAGGCCTTTAATGACTTTTTTTTTTTATGTACAGCTTGTTAAATCATTTTGCCGATTCAAAGAGGAGTATATATATATATATATATATATATATATATATATATATATATATATATATATATATATATATATATATATATATATATATATATATATATATATATATATATTTTTTTTTTTTTTTTTTTTTTTAATGGAGGAAGAAATAAGAATAACTGGAAATAATTGTCATTATTTTTTGTTGTTTAAGCTATCTGTTGCGTTTTCAAGGACTGCCTGTCAGGTTTTTTTTTTATTTATCTTTTTCTCTTAATGATCATTTATCTCCAAACATTCATCTGAAGTTTGATATTCATTCGGATATAAACGTATTTGCATGTTTGTATAGAGTCCACCATTACTAAGTGGGTACACTGTTATGCAGTCCTTTATTAATCAGTTTGTGTGTATGTTTTTGTGTTTGTGTATGCGATGTTTCTGCAATACTGCTAAGTACTAAAGAGCAAAGATTTAGCATTTAGAAGCCTGTGCAAGTGCATAAGTATTACACACATTTTCAATAACAGTCCCCCTTCTACATGGGCGGCCAAGTCAAAGCACACCCAGTCACCAAAAAGCTATTTCAGCTTGGCTCCTTGGGATAAAGTCACCGCAATCACCCAACCTCAGTACATCTTAGCTGCATGGTGATAAAAAGTTACCGCAATTCTCTAACCCCTTGCTTCCAACTACGTGGGTCACCCACAGTGCAAATGGGTAAATACCTTCTGACATATGGGCCAACAGCTGTAGCTGATTTACCTCCATCGCTTTACTATTTATCCCGTCCCTCTGTACTGTTCAATCTGTAAATACTTCATACTTGATTACACTGCTTGGGTCCTCCACAATGCATGTGGGGGTGATATCTTCTACCGTGGGTCACCAACAACTATAGCTTATCTACCCCCCGACACTTAATTTTAGGGAGGAGTAATAGATACAAATATTAATTCATCTTATCCCACAGTTTCGGGACATCCTTAGACTGATGCAGAGAACGCCTCCCTTCAACATCTGTAATCTATTCATCCTTAATAGAGGCTTAATTATAAATGTAAGTAAGATGTTCCTAAAAGAAAAAATCATAAATGCAAAGTTGAATATTATGCACTATAAGTTTGCAAGTTTTCTTCTTTAAATATACAAGTTTTATTCTGTGTATTGTATTTGTATACACGATTGCATAATCATTTTAGATCACTGGATGCGTTCTTTGTGAGGTGTTGGATTTTTTTTCCCCGTTGATAATGAATTGTTGTTTTTTTTACGTGTGTGCCATCGAATGTTATGCGGTCGATATCATTATCTCGCTAAATCAAATAATTTTTTTTTAGTTCGATAGTTTCATTGTTTATATCGCATAACATATAAACAAGCAACGTTTTGGATATATTTCCAACTGCCCTTTGTGATTATCAAATATGGCCTGACTTAATCTATTTTCTCATTAGGTCTTTGGTTTCATAGCGACTTACCTCATCATACTTCTGCAGTTCAGCTTCATCGAAGGAACATCACCTTCAGAGGGTATTCAGAGCGTAGATGTGTAAGACGGAAGGATTTTACGTCACGGACTCCGTATTCTAATAAGGGCCAGGACTGTGCCTTTTTGCGAAAAAAAATTGGTTTTGGCAAGTGTGACCGTTACACTGAATGCATGCCTGTTCTAACCTCAGACCGTAGCGGGCCGCGAACCTTCGATCTGACGAATCAAAGTCACGAACGTTACCACTCGGCCACGGTGGCCACTGATAAATAATTATTGTTTAATCTAAAAAAATACAATTATTTTAAATTGAGCTGACATTGAGCAAGCATAGCCTAAAGGAATTAGAAGAACAGTATAATTGAAAACGATAAATGTCAGTAAAGTGATTAAAAAAGGATGGAAATAGACAAAAGACAAGAACAAATTTATGTAATATAAAGACTTGATCAATAAGAGAAAAAAGTATAACTAAAAATTATAACTGACAGTTAATGAAATAAGTAAATCAGTCAGTAAATGGTATTAAAAGAGTGTTTGCAGATGACGAAAGAGAGGAAATACGTAGACCAAAGACAATGTTGAAGAAATTGAAAAGTAATTCACTAGATTATTCGAAGTGGAACCAAAAATAGAAGGAAGAATTAGAACATGGATGACGTTGAAGAAATTGAATAATACTTTTAATCCGATTTTTCAAAGATGAACTAAAAACTCGAGTAGAGTTTATGTCGTCAGCTTAACCAGGAAATGTTTTTGTGACCAGATGTGTTTTTTATTTTCAACTAAACCTGTAACAGTTTTTGTGACCATAAATAAGAGTTCTGTGTTTTTTTTTTTTATCTTTAGCTAGACCTGCAATAGTTTTTGTGACCATAAATAAGAGCTCTGTGTTTTTTATCTTTGGCTAGACCTGCAATAGTTTCTAGGAGCATAAATAAGAGTTCTGTGTTTTTTTTTATCTTTAGCTAGACCTGGAATAGTTTTTGTGACCATAAATAAGAGTTCTGTGGTTTTTATTTATCTTTAGCTAGACCTGCAATAGTTTTTGTGACCATAAATAAGAGCTCTGTGTTTTTTATCTTTTGCTAGACCTGCAATAGTTTCTAGGAGCGTAAATAAGAGTTCTGTGGTTTTTTTTATCTTTAGCTAGACCTGCAATAGTTTTTGTGACCATAAATAAGAGTTCTGTGGGTGTTTTTTTTTATCTTTAGCTAGACCTACAATAGTTTTTGTGACCATAAATGAGAGTTCTGTGTTTTTTATCTTTAGCTAAACCTGCAATAGTTTTTGTGACCAGAAATTAGAGTTCATATTTTATCTTCTGTTAGACCTGGAGGAGATTTTTTATTTTTTAAGCCAGAAATAAATGTTTTTATTTTATGTCGTGCTAGACCTGGAAAAGCTTTGTGACCAGAAATAAGAACTTATTTTTTGTCGTCTGCTAAACCTGAAAAAAAATGTGCCCACAAATAAGAGTTTATTATTGTCGTCTACTTGACCTAGAAAGGAGTGTGACTTAATTAAATGAAAGATCAAATAAAATCGTAATGATTAAAGAACAGTGAGCTGATATATATATATATATATATATATATATATATATATATATATATATATATATATATATATATATATATATATATATATATATATATATATATATATATATATATATAGGACAGGCGTGATGTGTATATTTAGCTGCTATACACAGAGGCAGAAGAGAATTAATTCACCACATTTATTCCCTGTATGCCGTAAGGGCTGTCCAAGAGGAACATCTTTCTTGGTTAAGAATGGCGACCTAGTAATTTCTTCATGTAAAAACAAAAGAAAAAGAGGATATTCCTGTTTGTGAGGGAGAAAAATGTTTGCCGATATATGTGTCACTATTAATCCCCATTCAACTGGGAGGGGTGGACACAAGCAGGTTGGAGCTACAGCATTAAGCCTGCATGCCCTTCCTTACGCCCCGCGGTGGCTTCGAACCTGCAAAATGTCGCCCCAAAATCCTCTGCATGTAAGATCAGCTTAGAAGGGATGTCGCTGGTAGTGAAGATAAAATTCCTCTCTTGTATTTCCTTGAGTGCCTAAGGAGCTTAACTGTAATCGTTCCTGATTTTGGGAGGAAAAATTTGTTACTTATAATTCTTGCATGTCGTCGGAGCTGGCTAAAAGGGATTTTCTGATGCCTCTCTGGCAGCTGCTATTGTCCTGCCCCTCCGCGAAGCATGCATCGCACTCCCGAGACGCAGGGGAAGGGAAGGCGAGACAATCCTCTTCCCCTATTATGATAAAGAGCGAGCAAGGAAAAATTCAAAATGGCTGGAGAGCGGGAATTCCACGTGCGTAATACCTTCGTAATGTAAGTACCTAGTAAAAGAAATAATCCTGATGGCTGGAGAGAGAATATGGCACCATCTTTTCCCTATATATGAATAATTAGTTCTGTCACTACAGTGCCTCGCTTTTATTCAGTGGCAACCCTGCCAAATTAGCAAGCTCAATGAGCACACCATCAGATATATGAGTACAAGAGTGAAACGGTAGCATTTAGAACTCGCGATCAAGTTGGGATATAAGAAGAGTACCTGCTTCCTTCTTGTGGTCACCCCTGTTAACGCGACAGCCTCAGTGAGCACTATTAATGCATTTAATCATGAGTGTTTCCCCAAATCAATTATGTATCATGTTGAAGATGGAGCTGCCATGTAGGAAAAAGAGAGGTATACCAGAGGAGGTGTATGGATGTGGTGAGAGAGAACACAAGGGTGTGTGGTGTGACGGAGGAGGACGCATGGGATAGGGGAATAAACTTATAGATTGCTCCTGTTGTGTTCGTAAATTAAGTGCTTTTACTAATGCATGAGATGTTAGGGAAGAGGCTCGTAAAGAGTGGGTCCGCGGACATTCATCAGCGCCCGCGATCATATCTTTCTTATTTCGCAGTTAAAAAAAAGCAATTGAAATTGGTCTTCCGAAGTCTTACTGCGCTATATGCTGTTGTTTGTCTTCTTTCTATATCACAGTTAAAATTTATTTGTTTATTTGTCATAATAATACTTTCGTGCTAATTGGTCTTCCTCTACCCTCAGTGATGTCCCGTTTAGTCTCCTCGTACGGCTCTAAGGGCATACAATGCGGGAATTCTTTCTTTCCCAACACTAAGAAAACCCCTTTTAGTCTCTTCTTACAGCACCCAGGGAATATGAGTGGTGAATTCTCTCTCTCTCTCTCTCTCTCTCTCTCTCTCTCTCTCTCTCTCTCTCTCTCTCTCTCTCTCTCTCTCTCTCTCTCTCTCTCTCTCTCTCTCTCTCTCTCGCGTTAGTCACTCTTGTCACTTCCCGACTCACGCGTTCTACCACTAAGTTACCGCAGCACTCTGACTGCTCACAAAGGCAACGATTCTGAAATTCTTTCTATCTCACTCACAGAGATATCGCCTTTAGTCAGCTCTTACGACATGCAGGGAATAGGAGGGTATTTTTCGTGTCTTGTATTTTAATGCAAATTTCCTCTTAACTTTAGTGTCTAAAGTTCCAAATGAACGAGGCGTGTAAACTAAAAATAAGCCTAAAGTTTTTGAGGGAGTAATTAAGCATTTGAAAAAAGACAAGAACTCAAAGGAGAAGAAGAAGGTGGATAACAAACAGGAGGAGGAGGAGGAGGAGGAGGAGGAGGAGGAGGAGGAGGAGGAGGAGGAGGAGGAGGAGGAGGAGGAGGAGGAGGAGGAGGAGGAGGAGGAGGAGGAGGAGGAGGAGGAGGAGGAGGAGGAGGAGGAGGAGGAGGAGGAGGAGGAGGAGGAGATGAAAGATGTGAAGTTGGAGAAGAAATTTTTTTTTTCCAGGTTTCGAAGTAGTTGCAAATATGAATATTGTTTTTCATTCTTGCATCTTTATTTTTTTAAACCTTGACTTATTTTTACCATTCCCTTTTTATTGTGGTATTTCACTCATTACACTGAATATTCATTGTATAAATAAATAATCATCATATACACAAGCCTCATTCCCCCTTGTAAGGGGGGCGACCGAGCCAAGAAACGCGCATTTACCACGATCCACACACTCTTCAACCACTCCTCTCAGCTCCTTGGGGATAAAGGATTGCCACGTCCCCCCCCCTTCCACCCTGCTTGGGTCATCCACAAGGTAGGCGGGTAGGATATTCCACAAGGAGGCCCGACAGTCGCAGCTGGTTTAGCCACACCGCTTCATCACATGGTCAATATTTTTTTCCTTTTCAAGCGGGACTCCATTCACCTTTTAAACCACCAAGCCAAAAGATTGGCCACGTCTGCAGTAATAGAATGATGGTAGTACTTAACATGTGTTCAAGCCCACCGCGGAGCATTTGGAAGGACATCTAGCCTTACTTCCCTAATTCCAACCAGTCTATGTCCACCCCCAAGCGAATAGGGATTCATAGTGTCACAAAACCCAAACATCGAAAATGCATATACATTATTCGTAATTCCCCTTGTAAGGGGGTGGCTTAGTCAAACCGCACACCCATTCACCAGAATGTCAATATGCCCCAGTCTCTCCTAAGTTAACACCTTTGGGATAAAGGGTCACCATATTAAGTATTCATATTCACCCTACCCATTCCCCTCTCCACTAGTCATAGTCGAATAAGGGGTAGACACACAGGTTACATCTTGGGAGTCAGGGCTGTATACCCTTCTTAGCTCCCCGCGGTAGGCTCGATCTCAATTGGTTACCTCCCAATTCGAGTGTTCTACCCTCTGCGTTTTATCGGTTAGTAAATCGGCTGAAAGGAGTTCCTTGCCAGGCCCTTACTCACCTGTCCCTTTTAGTCGGTTCCTACGACGTACAGGCATACATGGAGCAGGAAAGTAGTATCTTTCTCCAACACCTTAAATCCCATTCAGTAATTCTTCATCAAAGGAAGACGATATTGCATGACTCCAGGCCCTCTGTCTCTTATAGTCGATTTCTTCGACATTCTTAGACTATAGGAGTATAAAATATTATCCCTCATGACAGTTATATCTCCTTTAGTTGCCTATTACACCACATTTGGAATACGAAGGCAGACTTTTTCTTCATTACTCACAAAGATGAATAGTAATAGTACTCTCTCTCTCTCTCTCTCTCTCTCTCTCTCTCTCTCTCTCTCTCTCTCTCTCTCTCTCTCTCTCTCTATCTATCTATCTATCTATTTGTCTATTTATCTATCTGTTCGACTCGGGAGGTGATGAACCCGCGTTCGAACCCATGGCGATGCATTAGGAAGGGCTTCCAGTCTTAATTTCCCTGCTTCAATCTATATGTCCATCCGTCATTGTGGACTACTAGTGACACATAAAACAGGAAGAAAATTTTGTGATATGTGTCCTATTGTCATTATTCTCAAAAGGCTTTGTAATCCTCTATTGTGTTCATCCAAAGAGAAATGAGTGATCAAACAATGGCGAACCTCTTACCAGGCGTCCAGGGCGGTCAATAAAATACGCTACGGAAAAACAAAAATTAAGCTCTTTAAAGCAAAATTTGTTTTTCTTCTTTCTATTCATTAAATGTGATCTTCTATGGCCCGATTTCTTAAACAGTGTAAACCTAGGATACCATATTGTTAGTTAGCTAGACACACACAACTGGATTTCACAAATGGATTTCATAAACGCAGCTGACGGTGTTCTGTGTTTGGCTAGGATTCCCCATGGGGGGATCCAAGCCTTACACACAACTGTGTCAGATGCGTTTATGAAATCCATTTGTGTGTCTAGCTAACTAACAATATGGTATCCTAGGTTTACACTGTTTAAGAAATCAGGCCATAGCATCTAGAATCTAGATAATCGTAAGATGCTCCTCATGAGTACTCTTAGTCAAGTTCGTAGAATGTGGTTCGCATAGCATAGCATTGTCAGAGCCTCTTAGTAATAGGGAGAGTGGAAAGGTAGAATTCTTTAGTGTGATACAGAATTCAACTTAGCTTCCACAGTGAGTAGCCACCTGGGAGACGGACTAAAATCCTGTTCTTTTCCTGCATATGAAGCTATGGTTTATAAGCCTTCTTTATGTGTTTTTTCTTTATTTAAGTTATAAGTTCGAAATCTTGACTATAGCATTACTCAAGCTATCAGGAATAATAAAAGCTCCTTTTTATATACTCAACTCGTGTGCAGTTTCAGTTTTATAAGTTCAGTGTAACAATTATCATTTACAGAATTAGAAAATAAGAAAGTGTTTTAATAACTATTTAACCACAAAAATCCCCCTCTGATCCTATGTTTTTCGTAATCCAATCCAGATATTTGGACACTCTTGTGTACCCTGCTGGGAGATTGGTCGAGCCACAGTTATTATAGATGGCGAACATTCCAGCTAGAACATGCCTTCCGTTCTTTTTCACGGTAAGAGGCCCACCGAAGTCCCACACGCAAGGTGCTTTGTCCTTCTCCAACCCAGCACAAAGTAGATTATCGGTAATAGGTATGGATCCGATTTGCCCAATGCCATTGCAGTTCGTTGGCAAGATCTCTAGATCCACTTCTCTGGGGGTTTTAGACAAGTTAAACAATACTGTAAAGTTGGAATTCCCCCAACCTGCAATCACCCCAGTATCTCCTGCGAAATCATCCGTGTCGTCTTGAGGAAGACACACGGGTTTTATTTCCTTGTGAGAGATAAGATCGAGAGGGTTTTCCAGCTGCAAAAGAGCAATGTCGTTCTCATCGCCATTGTAATCTGGATTTGATATGACTTTGCTCACGGCAGCCATTTGGGTTATGCCTGGCAGATCATCGCTGGTTGTCGTCTGATCGTAGTCAGCGACGCCAACTTCGATATCTCCCGGTGGTAAAATGAGAAGGCAAGAAGCTGTTGTTAATATATATCGTGTGTTGATGATGGCACCAATGCAAAAATACTTGTAGTCACTAACATTAAAGCCTTTAACAGATAAGCCAACCACCCAAGGGTATTTGGATCTTGGCATGACATCCACTCCACCGGTAATGCGTTCTTTAACCGCGGATTTGGGCTTCCATGGCTTCCAAGGATTTGGGGGCGGGGTAGTGGGATTGGTTGTCTTTGGCGCTGATGTGCTCGTGGTAGGGGGCGCTTCATTTTCAATGCCGCACAGACAACTTTTCGCTACCAAAGAAAAAAAAAGTCCCTATAAGTATTAAATATATAATGAAGTCCAAATATATTTTTTGTGAGAATAGGGTATAATATGATTAATAATCATATTGCATTTGAAATCCCTTTCTCTTTGAATTATGTTATTTAAATTCCATTTTAGTAGTTGACTCTACTAATTCAAACTATTAAGTACAGATATATAGTTTCTAATATTGCAAGTTTTAAACCAACTAACATTATCTCCCATTTCAATTTGAAGTAATAAAAGTAATTAAATATATATATATATATATATATATATATATATATATATATATATATATATATATATATATATATATATATATATATATATATATATATATATATTTCCTGTGGAGAGCTTTTTGTATGTGTTTTTGAATCCAAAATAACAAAAGGTGTCTTTTCAAACCGCACACCCATTCACTAGAAGACGCACTCATCTCGTCACTCATATCTTACCTGCTTCATCTTTGGAATAAAGGTTTGCCACATTCCCCCATTTTCGGCAGCATTGCTTGGGCCAACTACGCTATAAGTGGGTCAGAGGCCATCTGCCATGAGGCCTGACATCTGTAGCTGGTTTAGTCCCACTGCATCATCTCATGACGACACTCCCTGCACCCACCCATCCCAGTTTGCAGCAGAAAACAGAAGCGAGAAATCCCTTTGCTTGCATCACATATACAATCGTCTCCACTCATTCCTATCTCTTGCATTCTCTCTTCCCTGCTTCACTGACATACCACGTGTACCTAATGGTTTTTCATCCCCATCCAATCTTCTCATGTTTTATTTACCTAGCAAATATGACCCTCAAGCAATACAATTTCCACAGGTGAAAACACATGTGCCAAAACTAACTTTGATGGATTTTTTTTTAAACAGTACCTACTCTCCGGAATACAGCAAACGCATGATTGATTTTTTTTTTTAAACAGAACTTACACTCCGGAATACAGCAAACGCATTTTTTCCCTTTGCATCCTTTTCTGTCTATGGTTTGGCCTTCGCAGTATGAACTGGACTTCCTTTTACTAACGCAGATGCCCCCTTGGAACTTGCATTTGGGTGTACTTCGGCATCTGTTGTAGTCTGGAAAACAGTAGCATGTGTAACCTTACTTGTAGCATGTTTAATGTTTTTTTTAATCTTAAAATAATAATAATAATAATAATAATAATAATAATAATAATAATAATAATAATGATAATAATGATGATGAGCTTGATTATAATAATAATAATAATTAATAATAATAATACTAAAAATAATAATAATAATAATAATAATAAAAATTATTATTATTATTATTATTATTATTATTATTATTATTATTATTATTATTTGTCTCTAAAACAGAAATCTCATCATCAAACTCATGTAACTCATAGAACACTCCTAATACTAAACTTAAATATTGAATTTCATCGATTAAATATTAATGGTCATGTAAGCCTTGTAAAAAGAAATAATTGAGTGTCTGTATATACACATAAATAGTTTACTGAGAATGGGGTAGCCAGAGTAAATGTAAGTCAGTATATATCCCTATAGGGATACAGTATATACTCTTGTCAGAATCAAACTTGCTTGGCACTCACTCTGTGTATAGGCCTCACTTACTTACGTCATCTCAGGTAACTAGGTGAAGTAATTAAATGAATTGACTTAAAAGGAGGATCCTTTATGCATGGAACCCTGGTTGTTAAGATATATCACCCATTTTCTTAGAATTCAGTGAATGCACCAGCTATCTTGCTCCCTTCAAGAATTCTGCACCTCCTAATGGCACACTGGGAGCAATTACAGTTGTGCCTCTGATTTACATAAGGTTATACTAGCATGCTGCTTTTGCCATGTAAAATTCTCTCTGGTGCTCCAAGAACTAGCAAAGACATGCCTTTGACGCTTATGAGAGTATTTATGCTTGGCACTGTCGCCTTGTAAAACATCTCCTTACTCGGCTAAGAGGTAACAGATACTAAACACCTTTGCATAGTTTGTCAACATCTGGTGGTGTAGCACGAGCATTACAAAATTAGCCTAACTCATAAGAGTCGAGCTCACATAGAACTCTCTTTTTGTGAACTTCTCCTTTGCTCAGCATGTGCAAATAGTGCCCTTAACTTTTGTCAACAGCCATTGGTGACATATTGAAAGGTACCATTCATATGGCTCTTATGAAATTTAACTACTCAATGGACTTTCACCAAAAAAAGCAATCCCCCATTCACCTTTGAGGCAACATGTATAACTGTCAACCTTGTCTAATCTGTAAAGGCCTGCTGTTGCAGGTAGAGGTAGCATAGGTAAATTACAAATTTTCATGGCAGTCGAACTCGCATTGAACTCTCACCTCGGAAATTCTCCCTCACTTACCTGAGAGACAAGATCCATATCTAATTGGTAAATTTCCTCAGGCTCTAAACACCTGCTATAGAAGTTAGAGGTAGTAGAGTTAAATTTTGATTTCGCATACCAATCGAACTTACATAGAAGACTCAGTATAATCTTGTTCATTACTCACCTCTGAGGCAACATTTACAACTGGCTCCCTTGCATAAGCTGTCAACACCGAAGGCGTAACATAGATCTCCTCTCTTAGGGTTTATGCAAGTCCCTCCATTCTTTGAACATTTCTTTTTCGTCTTGCACTTTCTCTTCGCACTACGCTCTTGGACTGTGTATTATGAAAATTAATCGAGGAATAAATTTTAGCTTATGGTTGTGATTTTTTTTTTTAGTTTGGCAATTATAAGAATTTGTCTAGGAATTAATTTGTGGTTCACAATGAGTTTAAGATATATTCCAACGTCAACTAATTATGAGAGTTGATCAAGGAATAACTTCCTAACTCTTCTTGCACTTATTAATTATGAACATTTGTTCAGAAATAAATTCTTGGATCAAAATGAGACTAGAACGCTTTCCTCTCTCGCATAAATGTCCATATATCAAAATTATCATGGCAACACATTGAGGATATAATACCTGCTTGCTCACAACAGCTCAATCCCCTTGGACATTCAGCTTGCATTGCCCTGCAGCTGCCATCATCTTTCTTGCATACACCACCTGCACTGACACATCTCTGAACCTGAAAGTTTCGAAAATTTTCGTTGCTAAAAATAAGTTTCTATTAACAGTGTTTATTGAACTGCATCAAAATGGAGATTCGATGCCCCCGAAAACTCGCATATCAATGTCCTCAAGAAAGTTTTGCCAAAATCAGTTCTGGAGGAAGAGATTTATTACCACTATGGGAGATGCTTCTCTCTATAAACTCTTCAACCTTGATATTTGAGACATAGTATGTTGAGATGAGTGCAAACTATGCAGTCCTCTCTGATGCTGTTCCCTTATAATAATTACACAAATTAACTTTCTTCTATATATATATATATATATATATATATATATATATATATATATATATATATATATATATATATATATATATATATATATATATATATATATATATATTGCACACTTGGCCTGGCAGAGGAGCTGGGAAGAGATAAGAATGAGTGTAGAAGATTGCGTATAGGCGACGCGGGCCAAGAGGATATTTTGCATCTACTTTGCAGTTATATATATATATATATATATATATATATATATATATATATATATATATATATATATATATATATATATATATATATATATATATATATATATATATCTGTGTGTGTGTGTGTGTGTGTGTGTGTGTGTGTGTGTGTGTGTGTGTGTGTGTGTGTGTGTGTGTGTGTGTGTGTGATTACCTAATTGTGTTTACGGGAAAGAGCCCAAAGCTCGTATCTTTCCGTCTCCTCATCGGTTCCATTTTATACTTAGTGATACTTATCATACCTGTCCTTAAAACTAGGGATTGAGATACCATTAATTACCTCCTCGCTTAGCCAATTCCAATTATCAACTATTACACTGAAAAAGTATTTCCTTACATCCTGCAAAGAAGTTTTCTTACAAAACTTCAAACTATGACCTCTAGTTCTAGAGCCAGCCATATCAAAATATCGATCCCTATCCACTCTATCATAACCATGAATGAATTTAAAAACTGTCACCATATCCCCCCCTCAATCTTCTAGCTTCGAGTGATGGTAAGTCTAATTCCCTCAGCCTCTCATCATAACTGAGATTACGTATTTCTGGCACCAGTTTCGTGGCATATCTTTGAACTTTTTCAAGCTTAGCTATGTGCTTTTTCAAGTGCGGATTCCAAAAGGGGGCTGCATATTCGAGTTTTGGCCTCGCATAGGTTACATAAACATTTCTGAACATTTCCTTGTCCATGTGCCTGAAGGCTACCCTTACATTTGATAAGAATGCATATGCTGCCCTTACTATGCCATTTATATGTATTTCTGGAGACAAATCTGCCAGTATGTTTACTCCTAGATCTCTCTCATTTTCTGTCTCTTGAAGTTGTACTCCAGCCACCGAGTAGTCAAGCTAGGGCCTTCTTGCACTTGTACCCATTCTCATTACCTTACATTTTGAAGTATTGAATTTCATTAGCCACTTTTCTGACCACTCGTGCAGACTATTTAGATCTTCCTGAAGTTCTCTACCATTGTTCTCGTTTCCTACTTTCTTGCAATCTTTGCATCATCTGCAAACATATTCATGAATGAATTTACAGACTCTGGTAGGTCATTTTCATATACAAGGAACAAAAGTGGCCCTAAAACTGAACCCTGTGGAACTCCACTACTAGCTCTTCTCCATTCAGACACTGAGTGTCTTACTCTAACCCTCTGTTCCCTTCCTTCTAAGTAAGTTTTTATCCATTTCAAGACATTTCCACCTATTCTAGCCATTGCTTGCAGCTTCCTAATAAGCCTCCCATGTGGAAGAGTGTCAGACGCTTTCTGGAAGTCTAGGAATATGCAATCTTCCCAGCCCTCTCTTTCCTGTAAGATTCGGCTTACCTCATCATAAAATTCTAATAAGTTTGTTACTGTTGATCTACCTTCTCTGAAGCCATGTTGCCTCACTGACAAAAAGTTGAAGGATTCCAAGTGAAGAGAGATATGTTTCCTTAGTAGTTTCTCCATAACTTTGCAAACTATGCTGGTCAAGGAAACTGGTCTATAGTTCAGAGCCGTGTCCCTCCTTCCCTTTTTGAAGATAGGTATCACATTTGCTTGTTTCCAGCATCTTGGAATCTCCCCTGACTCCAGTGACTTTTTAAATATGATACTTAGTGCCACTGATATTGAGTTTGCGCATTTTTTAAGTACATGAGGGGTATGTCATCAGGACATGTAGCTTTATGAACATCTAACTCCATCAGCACTTTGCATACCTCTATGCCTGTAAAGTTGATGTTCTCTAATACCTGCCCTTGAGCTTCTATCTCTGCAATCTGAGGGGGTGGGGTATTTTCTACTGTGAATACTGACTGAAACTCCTTGTTCAATTCTTTGCAGATGTCTTCATCCGTCTCAGTGATGCTTCCATCCTCTCTCTTTAGCCTTAAAACCTGTTCTTTTACCTTCAGTTTTCCTCTGATAAAGCTGTGGAAAAAGCTTGGGATTTTCTTTAGCCTTCCTGATAATGTCCCTCTCATAGTCTCTCTCCGCCTGTGTGTGATTACCTAATTGTGGTTACCTAATTGTGTTTACGGGAAAGAGCCCAAAGCTCGTATCTTCCCGGCTCCTCATCGGTTCCATTTTATACTTAGTGATACTTATCATACCTGTCCTTAAAACTAGGGATTGAGATAGCATTAACTACCTCCTCGCTTAGCCAATTCCAATTATCAACTACTCTTACACTGAAAAAGTATTTCCTTACATCCTGCAAAGTAGTTTTCTTACGAAGCTTCAAACTATGACCTCTAGTTCTAGAGCCAGCCATATCAAAATATCAATCCCTATCCACTCTATCATAACCATGAAGGAATTTAAAGACTGTCACCATATCCCCCCTCACTCTTCTAGCTTCCAGTGATGGTAAGTCTAATTCCCTCAGCCTCTCATCATAACTGAGATTGCGTATTTCTGGCACCACTTTCGTGGCATGTCTTTGAACTTTTTCAAGCTTAGCTATGTGCTTTATCAAGTGCGGATTCCAAAAGGGGGCTGCATATTCGAGTTTTGGCCTCACATAGGTTACATAAATATTTCTGAACATTTCCTTGTCCATGTGCCTGAAGGCTACCCTTACATTTGATAAGAATGCATATGCTGCCCTTACTATGCCATTTATATGTATTTCTGGAGACAAATCTGCCAGTATGTTTACTCCTAGATCTCTCTCATTTTCTGTCTCTTGAAGTTGTACTCCAGCCACCGAGTAGTCAAGCTTGGGCCTTCTTGCACTTGTACCCATTCTCATTACCTTACATTTTGAAGTGTGTGATTACCTATTTGTGTTTACGGGAAAGAGCCCAAAGCTCGTATCTTCCCGTCTCTTCATTGGTTCCATTTTATACTTAGTGATACTTATCATACCTGTCCTTAAAACTAGGGATTGAGATAGCATTAACTACCTCCTCGCTTAGCCAATTCCAATTATCAACTACTCTTACACTGAAAAAGTATTTCCTTACATCCTGCAAAGAAGTATTCTTACGAAGCTTCAAACTATGACCTCTAGTTCTAGAGCCAGCCATATCAAAATATCGATCCCTATCCACTCTATCATAACCATGAAGGAATTTAAAGACTGTCACCATATCCCCCCTCACTCTTCTAGCTTCCAGTGATGGTAAGTCTAATTCCCTCAGCCTCTCATCATAACTGAGATTGCGTATTTCTGGCACCAGTTTCGTGGCATGTCTTTGAACTTTTTCAAGCTTAGCTATGTGCTTTTTCAAGTGCGGATTCCAAAAGGGGGCTGCATATTCGAGTTTTGGCCTCACATAGGTTACATAAATATTTCTGAACATTTCCTTGTCCATGTACCTGAAGGCTACCCTTACATTTGATAAGAATGCATATGCTGCCCTTACTATGCCATTTATATGTATTTCTGGAGACAAATCTGCCAGTATGTTTACTCCTAGATCTCTCTCATTTTCTGTCTCTTGAAGTTGTACTCCAGCCACCGAGTAGTCAAGCTTGGGCCTTCTTGCACTTGTACCCATTCTCATTACCTTACATTTTGAAGTGTGTGATTACCTAATTGTGTTTACGGGAAAGAGCCCAAAGCTCGTATCTTCCCGTCTCCTCATCGGTTCCATTTTATACTTAGTGATACTTATCATACCTGTCCTTAAAACTATGGATTGAGATAGCATTAACTACCTCCTCGCTTAGCCAATTCCAATTATCAACTACTCTTACACTGAAAAAGTATTTCCTTACATCCTGCAAAGAAGTTTTCTTACGAAGCTTCAAACTATGACCTCTAGTTCTAGAGCCAGCCATATCAAAATATCGATCCCTATCCACTCTATCATAACCATGAAGGAATTTAAAGACTGTCACCATATCCCCCCTCACTCTTCTAGCTTCCAGTGATGGTAAGTCTAATTCCCTCAGCCTCTCATCATAACTGAGATTGCGTATTTCTGGCACCAGTTTCGTGGCATGTCTTTGAACTTTTTCAAGCTTAGCTATGTGCTTTTTCAAGTGCGGATTCCAAAAGGGGGCTGCATATTCGAGTTTTGGCCTCACATAGGTTACATAAATATTTCTGAACATTTCCTTGTCCATGTGCCTGAAGGCTACCCTTACATTTGATAAGAATGCTTATGCTGCCCTTACTATGCCATTTATATGTATTTCTGGAGACAAATCTGCCAGTATGTTTACTCCTAGATCTCTCTCATTTTCTGTCTCTTGAAGTTGTACTCCAGCCACCGAGTAGTCAAGCTTGGGCCTTCTTGCACTTGTACCCATTCTCATTACCTTACATTTTGAAGTGTGTGATTACCTAATTGTGTTTACGGGAAAGAGCCCAAAGCTCGTATCTTCCCGTCTCCTCATCGGTTCCATTTTATACTTAGTGATACTTATCATACCTGTCCTTAAAACTATGGATTGAGATAGCATTACCTACCTCCTCGCTTAGCCAATTCCAATTATCAACTACTCTTACACTGAAAAAGTATTTCCTTACATCCTGCAAAGAAGTTTTCTTACGAAGCTTCAAACTATGACCTCTAGTTCTAGAGCCAGCCATATCAAAATATCGATCCCTATCCACTCTATCATAACCATGAAGGAATTTAAAGACTGTCACCATATCCCCCCTCACTCTTCTAGCTTCGAGTGATGGTAAGTCTAATTCCCTCAGCCTCTCATCATAACTGAGATTGCGTATTTCTGGCACCAGTTTCGTGGCATGTCTGTGAACTTTTTCAAGCTTAGCTATGTGCTTTTTCAAGTGCGGATTCCAAAAGGGGGCTGCATATTCGAGTTTTGGCCTCACATAGGTTACATAAATATTTCTGAACATTTCCTTGTCCATGTGCCTCAAGGCTACCCTTACATTTGATAAGAATGCTTATGCTGCCCTTACTATGCCATTTATATGTATTTCTGGAGACAAATCTGCCAGTATGTTTACTCCTAGATCTCTCTCATTTTCTGTCTCTTGAAGTTGTACTCCAGCCACCGAGTAGTCAAGCTTGGGCCTTCTTGCACTTGTACCCATTCTCATTACCTTACATTTTGAAGTGTGTGATTACCTAATTGTGTTTGCGGGAAAGAGCCCAAAGCTCGTATCTTCCCGTCTCCTCATCGGTTCCATTTTATACTTAGTGATACTTATCATACCTGTCCTTAAAACTATGGATTGAGATAGCATTAACTACCTCCTCGCTTAGCCAATTCCAATTATCAACTACTCTTACACTGAAAAAGTATTTCCTTACATCCTGCAAAGAAGTTTTCTTACGAAGCTTCAAACTATGACCTCTAGTTCTAGAGCCAGCCATATTAAAATATCGATCCCTATCCACTCTATCATAACCATGAAGG
>JAXCGZ010008136.1:0-12500 GCA_037179515.1 Halocaridina rubra
AGTGTGTTAGTGTATGTGCATATCCTTTATTTTTTCTGAAAATTCTTTATACATATTGAAGGAACTTGAATATTTGTTCATGGAGTCCATATTTACAAGCAAACTTTTCAGTCCATAGATACTGAAATTAAAAAATCTGAAAAATATGTATTTCCTATTGCCCATATTCATTCTTATACATTATATATACATATTTTTGGATTATTTCTTATGAATTATTATTTTTTTATGAAGTTGTTATTTAGATTTCATTCCAGTTGAAAAATCTGTTATCACAATTATTATTATTCTCTTTTTGTGCTATCATATTAATTACCTAGTTCCGGTTTTAGTTCTGGTTTTACGTCACGGGCTCCCTTTTCTATCAAGGGCTAGGACGGTTGCATTCTTGCGAAGGACTTGATTTGGCAGATGTAACCGAACGAATTTTAATTTGAATCAAAAAATAAATAACTGAGCTTTCGACCATAAAGAAGTTGAGGAACTCTCCTTATTGGTTTGTTTTCCAATTTCAATTTCGTTGATTGATCAAAAGCCTTGATCATCTGGGCTTTTATCACCAACAACCATTTGCATAATGAAGTTTGAATTATTAGTTATCAATATCACTTTTTGTTTTATTTTGTTAAATAATGCCTTAGAGAGTAATTACCTGAACTAAGAAGTAGGTAACTGGACTTTCGATAGCACTAGCGTGACCATCTTTGAGGAACTTTCCTGGGTGATGGTCTCTCTTGTGTCATCTTCTCTGATTAATCAAATGCCTTTGATCGCCTCTATGGATGGACTTATATTAGCAGCTGTCGCTCTTGGGTTTCAGGAACTTAAATTAATATGAAATTACAGTTCCTTGGCGACGTAATGCCGACAAATGACAATAAAGAAGCGTCAAAGTAGATGTAATGGGGGGGGGGGGACTGAAATCGGGCGTAATTGATGTTTCTGTTTGTAGAAAGTTAATTTGCGATTTGCACGCGAGAATAGTCACTCTCTCAATGGGTGGGAATAGACAGTTTGATTTAGAACTGCCTCTAGGGATAGAAGACTACGGAAATTGGTAATGGTACGATGATATTGGCAAAATTTGGCGTGAAAATGTGGAAACAGTGAATTGCTCTATTTTTTATTTTTTATTTTAGGTTTTCGATGCTGTATTTGGTGACGACGAAAGAACGAGAGTTGTAGTTTTCATGTACGAATTTAATTTTCCACCAGTTTTTGATTATTACAGTTTTGTCACTGTTAAATGCTTTTGTTTATATATATATATATATATATATATATATATATATATATATATAATATATATATATATATATATATATATATATATATATATATATATATATATATATATATATATATATATATATATATATATATATATATATATATATATATATATATATATATATACATATATATATATCATGCTTGCGACACTGGGACAAGCAAGAACTTTGCCCTCATCGTGCCCAGGCATCAATAAGACACCAAGAAGAAGAAATTTTAGCACCTTAAGAACAAGGCAGAAAGAAGAAAATTATAAATAGGAAAAGGACGGGCTGATAGGATTGTCTAACTAATTATGACCTAGAAATATGGAATGTATATATATATATATATATATATATATATATATATATATATATATATATATATATATATATATATATATACATATATATATACATATATATATATATATATATATATATATATATATATATATATATATATATATATATATATATATATATATATATATATATATATATATATATATATATATATATATATATATATATATATATATATATATATATATATATATATATATATATATATATATATATATATATATATATATATATATATATATATATATATATATATGCCCATTGTGTTGATATATACACATACTGTTCATGCAAATTAGCTGCATCCATTCATAATAAAATTGTTGGTTTATACACTCTTGAATTTCCAGAACGATTAAACACAAACTGTATTACTGTTTTTAGGTAACAACTCCATGATCGATAATTAAACGAAAATATCAAACGAAATTTCTTTCATGAAATTTATATACTTAATAAACAATTTAAATCAAGTTAAAGTGAAATAAATTCATTGTAAAACAAGAGGAGATGATATATGGAGGTCGGCAGATGAAGTCATAAATTGGTCAAGATCTAATTAAGGAATTTATTTACGATATCTCTATGGTACCTCTGTCACTATGAGAATCAAAGATGGCGGATCGAGGCATCGCCATAAATATTACCACAGTTATGTTACGGTAAGTTTTATTTACTTTGCTGCTTCTTTTAATGCGTCTGAGGCTCGAAGAGGTTATTTTCATTTTTTATGGCTTACTTAATTGTCGTTGTTGGTTAGGTGATAATCCATAAATCTCACAATGTATGATATTGCTGCGTTCTTTGAAGCGTGTTGAGAGAGAGAGAGAGAGAGAGAGAGAGAGAGAGAGAGAGAGAGAGAGAGAGAGAGAGAGAGAGAGAGAGAGAGAGAGAGAGAGAGAGAGAGAGAGAGAGAGAGAGCTAGATAGATAGATAGATAGATAGATAGATAGATAGATAGATAGATAGATAGATATTTAGATAGACAGATAGATAGACAGATAGATAGATAGATAGAGAGAGAGAGAGAGAGAGAGAGAGAGAGAGAGAGAGGAGAGAGAGAGAGAGAGAGAGAGAGAGAGAGAGAGAGAGAGAGAGAAGAAATCTCAAGGAATAATAAATTTATATTTTTCCCTTTTTCAGTCGACTCTGCTGCCATCTGGTGGTCCTGGCGGAATGCGTCCCAGGGTGGACAAACTACAAACCCTGGAGGCAAAAGTATGTTTTTGTATTTTTCTTTTCCTTTTAGTTTACTTAAATCTTCTTCTCTATGAATGTTTTGTTTCAAACAGTTATTTAATAAGAGAAATTATTCTATATTATTTGCATGAACTTTTCTCTTTAAAAATATATTAGTTTGCATTTTTGTATTAATTTAAAGACTTTGAGGAGAATAATTTTTTTTTATCCTATTAAAAGTAAGCGGAGTAATTAAGGTATGTATAGTTTCTTGTAAATGTGTGTGCTTTGATTCGGCCATTACATTACAAAGAGGATTGTGGCCTTTGTGTATATATGTATCAAAGCCATAAAACATGAAGATGCTGCTTTGCATTTAGCTTAACGTCTCTGCTGGTAAGCCAACTGGATCTACTGAGTTAGCAAGAATTACCAAATGAGGGACGACGCTATCCTTTCCTTCACATCTCTAGTGGCTCTAGTAAATAGAAACTCTGATATCCTTTATTTGGATATTCGAATTCTAGACTACTTGCGGGAAAAAAAAAACTATAACATCCACTTTCTATGAATTTGAGTTCGGGATTTGCTAGGTGGATAGTAGGCGCTGTATCCACTAAGACACAAAAGACTTGTGCTATTACAGCGTGGTGTGAAAGGAATATAATGAAATTTCTCAATTATGGGATGTGTGTTTGTGTGTGTGTGAGCCGATTATGATAACTGTCCCACAGTTTTCTATCTACAAAATGAAATTTGATGTGTGTGTGTGTGTGTGTGTGTGTGTGTGTGTGTGTGAGTGTATGTGAGTGTATGTGTGTGTGATTACCTAATTGTGATTACCTAATTGTGTTTACGGGAAAGAGCCCAAAGCTCGTATCTTCCCGTCTCCTGATCGGTTCCATTTTATACTTAGTGATACTTATCATACCTGTCCTTAAAACTATGGATTGAGATAGCATTAACTACCTCCTCGCTTAGCGAATTCCAATTATCAACTACTCTTACACTGAAAAAGTATTTCCTTACATCCTGCAAAGAAGTTTTCTTACGAAGCTTCAAACTATGACCTCTAGTTCTAGAGCCAGCCATATCAAAATATCGATCCCTATCCACTCTATCATAACCATGAAGGAATTTAAAGACTGTCACCATATCCCCCCCTCACTCTTCTAGCTTCGAGTGATGGTAAGTCTAATTCCCTCAGCCTCTCACCATAACTGAGATTGCGTATTTCTGGCACCAGTTTCGTGGCATGTGTGTGAGTGTATGTGAGTGTGTGTGTGTGTGTGTGTGTGTGTGTGTATGTGTGTGTGTGTGTGTGTGTGTGTGTGTGTGCGTATTGTAGTTAATGCCATAATTAGAGGTGTTTTCTTTTTATAGGCTTTTTCGGTCACTTTTCATTGAAAATACTAATCTAGATTAAACTACAATTGCTTTTCAGGTACACTGAAATATCAATAAAAAATTGTAACCTTTTATAAATTTTCTATTTTTCTTAAGGAAAATCCTTGTATTAATTATGAACCTAAAATGGATACTAATTTATACTTATATAGTGATCTTTGTACTTATGCTGTAGTTATTCTGGTCGTCACACATATGTTAATATATCTGCGTATAGAGATAATTACATAATTCCATGTTTACTATTTTAACTCCATCAAAACAACATTTGATGAATTCCTATCTAATGATAGTAGTAAACCGTATTATTACCATTACCTCGTCCGTGCGCCACACTTCCTCTCTTGTGTATTTTGATTAGGGTTCTGTAAACATTATTAAGCGAATGGAGGTTTTATGGGAATAATGTCATTATACCGAAATTGAGTTTGCGCATGGATACTTCTGTGTCTACCTTTCGACTACTACTACTACTACTACTACTACTACTACTACTACTACTACTACTACTACTACTACTACTAATACTAATAATAATAATAATAATAATAATAATAATAATAATAGTAATAATGAAAATAATACTTTAATAAAAATTGGAGAACCTACTTCTTCTTTGCTCGAATCTGCAGCCGTTATGGCTCATTATTTATCATGTTCTTTGAGTGTATCAAGAAATTATTTACCCGTAAGTGGTTTGAATATTACAGTTTTTCCTTCGGACCATTTTTCTTAAATCTACTTTCAAGAAATACAACATCGAAGTCTAGAAACTTTGCAGTTTCTACCCTGCAGTAGGGCCTTGTCCCACCGAGTAAAAAGCAGGGTCAGATGGCAATAACCGACTAGGAACTAGGCATCGTGACCATGCTTGAACAAACCTTTGCGTTCTTGATTATTCTCTGCCTTGAATTCGATAAGACTTGAAAAGAAGTGTCTGGCTCGAGGTCACATATTCTCTAATGCCATAAACACTTACTATTCCATGCTCTTCATAAAAATGTTCATACATTGGCACATGTCATGTAGGCCAACAATTGGTCATCCTCATCAGAGAGCAATGCCATCGGTAAATTCTTATTTATTAAGATTATATCCTGTCACCTCGGTCATGAGAGATGAGAGCTATTTAAAGGCTTCATATTCCTCAGCAATTCATATCTTTTTTTTAAAGATTATTTTGGTAATAGTTTTTGAAATTATTTATCGGCTCACCGTGTCAGTTTTCTGTGATCTGATCCTTAGTTCTTGGATATAAAAATCATTATAATCAGGTGATGTGTTCTATGTTGAATATGACCTTCTAATGATGAATTCAATCGTATGGAATATATGTACTTAAAATGAGCTCAGTTTGCAGGGTTGCATAGTCCTAAACCTTCTTGTTGTGGCAGTAAATTTAACACTTCCGTCTCAAAGGCGATACATCGTGTTTCAATTTGACAAGGATGGACTATTACTAAAATAAAGGCATCATCGCTTTTTCATTAGTTAGCGCTCTTATTCTGAAATAAGATTATTAGTAATACTACTACAGATACCTCTAATACTAATTTTATTACCATTGCTAACTCTACTTTTCATTTTTCTTACTGTATATGCTCAACCCATTGGTCTTGGAATATCTGATACAAAAGAGTATTTAATGTCATTTCACTTGTACGCCGAAAATTATCCATTACTCTTCATTTTCAGCGATATGGTGCAGTGTGAGAGATACTAAATTATTTTATTGCTCTCTGAATTTATTTTTTGCTTTCATTATTAATATATTTATTTGCTTATTTATTTTCATGATTACAAGATAAATACTCTAAAACGAAACAATTAAAAAGAAATATATTTTTGTCTTCGGAGCAGCATGTATAAAGTATATATATATATATATATATATATATATATATATATATATATATATATATATATATATATATATATATATATATATATATATATATATATATATATATATATATATATATATATATATATATATATATATATATATATATATATATATATATATATATATATATATATATATATATTTATATATATATACATATATATATATATATATATATATATATATATATATATATATATATATATATATATATATATATATATATATATATATATATATATATATATATATATATATATATATATATATAAATAAATATATATATATATATATATATATATATATATATATATATATATATATATATATATATATATATATATATATATATATATATATATATATATATATATATATATATATATATATAAATATATATATATATATATATATATATATATATATATATATATATATATATATATATATATATATATATATATATATATATATATATATATATATATAACATTATATTGATATTCACCTAATAATGACATTTAAAAGATATACGGGTCAAGAAATATCCTAACACACCTTTACTTAAAAACCATCAGCAATTTGAGACATAGGACAGGCTTAGCTTTAGTGTTTCTAAGTTTTACCGATATTTTGCCATAAGTTGAGCGTATGGAAATGTTCCTGCATCTAGCCACCTGGTGGTGGCCGGATCCCTACAAAGTGAGTTAAAGGTGTTAATATCATCCGCTTTATGGAGACACTGCATGAACACTTAAAACATTTTTTATTTTCTTTTCCTAACCTCAGGATCACAATTCTATAGCTAGAGACAATGATTTCTCACAAACTTGGATAATTTTTAACCTGTTATTAAAGTTGTTTATTTTCAAGTTCAAGAAGTTTTAATTTGCTTTCTTATTAGCTATATTTAATGCAATTTTTCCTCGTCCTTTATCGTTTTACTGACTTATCAGGTAGTAATATTAATGAAAATGTAATTATATAACGATAAACATGGATGAAACTGTAAGCACATTATTATTCCTTTATAGATATAAAACTACGGCTGTAGTCACCGTGGCTCAAGGGTAGCGTCCGCGACTCTGAGGCGTCAGGTCGAAGGTTCGCGCCCCGTCACGGTCTGAGGTTAGCAAGGGCATGCACTCAGGGTAACGATTACATCTGCCAAAACAAGTTCTTCGCAAGAAGGCAACCGTCCTAGCCCTTGGTAGAAAAGGGAGTCCGAGACGTAAAACCGGAACAAACTGATTGAGTGCCAACTGGGTACACATACGACTCCCGGTCACTGGCAGTTCTATTATATCTCTATTGAAATTATTATGTATTCATTACTTCATCACTGTTTTTTTATATATAATTATATTTTCATTAACAATTCCAATTTATAAGTTAAGAAAACAACAAAGCAACAAACAGAAACAGACACACATTTGAATTCCTAAAATTTATAAAATTGTCATTGTGATATCTATATTATACTCCATATTTCACAATGTATATCACATGATAACAGCTTCTGTTATTCTCTGAGGCATTGAAAAATATCATCTAAATCACTCCTGGTTAGGTGATAGTCAAAATCTTAATCTCAAAGATTATCATAAATCTCTTAAAGAGAGACCATTGTCTGTTAGGACTCGCATTATAGAGTAGGATCCCCTTCATTATAGGTTGTTGGCAACTGATATTCCCGTTTTCTCTTATGGTAATTGTTGTTGGTGTTGGAAACTAAGCGTTTAACCATTTTCAGCCTCATTATATGGCAGTAAATTGCCGCATAAAGAGATCATAAATTTTCTGACCGGTTTATTAGAGGAAATAAAAGATTAAGCTGTCTTGCAAAGGGAAAGAGAAACGGAAAAATAGAAGTTGGGTTTGGAACTATGTTGTGATTATTGCTTTATGCACATTGCAATCAGAATTTAACCTTATTTTATGAAGAAAAGTGTGTCATTTTTCAGGTACTTCAGGCCACATTTCCACATTTCTTTATTTATTTAATTTTAACTATGCAAGGAATCGTTTCTCAAGCAATATATTTTATTTATGCTCTTATTATTTTCATCACAAATATTTTTTGCTAGATTCTCGAAAGCAGCTTTATAATATATATATATATATATATATATATATATATATATATATATATATATATATATATATATATATATATATATATATATATATATATATATATATAATCAAATAAGTACATTATCATATGTGAAAACATGAATCACTTTTATCCCAACCGGGACTTGAACCTTAGACACAATTACTGTGCCAAGGCGCTACCAAATACACCACAGAAAGTCTAAAAGAGAAACCAACCTTACAGCTTAACTTCTATACTAGGAGTGAACACATTCTATCTGAATGCCCTTTTGTTCATATTACAGTTTCTCCCAACCTCACTCATGGCTTCGTTTCCGCATTTAAAACTACATTAGGGACCAACAGTACTCAAATAAGCACATTACCATATGTGAAAACATGAATCATTTCTACTCCAACCGGGACTTGAACCTTGGAAACAATTACTGTGCCAAGCCGCTACCAACTACACCACAGTAGGTCCTAGTATAGCAGTTAAGCTGTAAGGTTGGTGTCTCTTTTAGACCTTCTGTGGTGTAGTTGGTAGCGCCTTGGCACAGTAATTTTGTCTAAGGTTAAAGTCCCGGGTGGGGTAAAAATGATTTATATATATATATATATATATATATATATATATATATATATATATATATATATATATATATATATATATATATATAGTGTGTGTGTGTGTGTGTGTGTGTGTGTGTGTGTGTGTGTGTGTGCATGTGTGTGTGCGTGCGTGCGTGCGTGCGTGCGTGCGTGCGTGTGTGTGTGTGTGTGTGTGTGTGTGTGTGTGTGTGTGTGTACATTACAAAATCTAATATAGGAGAATAAAGTCTACATCAGCCATTTCTTATTAACCGAAAGCAAAATTGCATTACGGGTCCTCCACTCAACTTAATTGATCAGAAATCCATCCTACATAGATGCGGTCTTTCTTTAAGGTGCATTTAATTCAGTTGTTTATTTAGACATTTATGTATTAATGTAGGTCTTATAAAATAGTTGTAAAGAATACTGGAAGAACAAAAGGTCTTGATATGTTCTCTGATAATTTTCAATGAATTAATGTGAAAGCTTTTAAAAAGATAGAAAAAAAGAAAGAAAGAAAAAGAAAAAAGAAAAAATAAGAGAAAAGAAAGAGCGAAAAAGAAAGAGGAAAATAAAAGAAAGAAAGAAGAAAAAAGAGGAGAATAAAAGAAAGAAAGGAAGAAAACACGAAAAATGAAGAAAATCAAGACACATCGGAGGGAAAGGTATCCATTACTGCGCATGTTGCTTACGACAGAAACCAGCTGCCATCAGTGCTAGTATTTGCTCACAGACGAACTCCCAAAATGAAAGTAGGAGTAATCTGCCAGAAAAAACATTTCCAAAATGGCGCATTAAGTCTATTTACACGTGTATAAGTGCTGTTATTGAGTGTGTGAGGTTTCCGCCTCCCAAAAGGGGGCCTTATGTTTGCATTGCTTCGAAGTTGTTCCGGCTTTACGTCACGGACTCCCTTTTCTACCAAGGGCTAGGACGCTTGCCTCTTGCGAAGGACTTGTTTTGGCAGATGTAATCGTTACCCTGAGTGCATGCCTTTGCAAACCTCAGACCGTGACGGGGCGCGAGCCCTCGACCTGATGCCTCAGAGTGGGGGACGCTTGCTTAGAAGTGTAGCGATTATAACCCAGGAAATGGGTCACTAGAGGGGAAAACTTTTGGAATTGTATATATGATTATTTATTTTTTCCATTCTAATATGTTTTGTGTTTTCACACTTTTTCAATCTCCTTGTCTATTTTTTTTACTTCCTACATTATTATTTATCTTCATATTGATGATTGTCTTCTCATTTTCTGTATTATTTGTAATTATTTAAGTTTCAAAACTCTCAGAAGAACTTTATTTGCGAAGTAATGAAATATGGATTATGCATTTTATATGATGGTAAATTATTCACGTTGCGCTCCTGCAGGTACAGACATAGTAAAAACATCTTTTTTTTTCAGCATAAGCAAGTTCATTCCTTTTAAGATATTTCGTTATTTGTACTGGCTATATTTTGGTTTTGGCAAAACTTTTATGGCCGGATGCCCTTCCTGCCGCCAACCCTCCCCATTTACCCGGGCTTGGGACCGGCACCAAGTTGAGGCTGGCTTGCCCCTCTCAGTGGCTGGGTTCAACTTCAAGATAATAATAAATATCTTAAAAGGAATGAACTTGCTTATGCTAAAAAAACAAAAAACAAAAGCAAAACTTAAAATGTGCTGTGATGTCAGATAAGGGCATAAAATATTGGTTTGGACTGTCTGTATTTAGTGGTTTATTACAGAGTCATCTAACTATCATCTCTTGCAACTGAAAGGGAATTTTTTATATTGCGGTGATGGCGAAATATATCCATAGATTTACTTTCATCAAATAGAGATATATTCTTTCATCATAGTTTGATGGTTTAAATTAAAACTACTGTTTCGTCATGATATTTTGATTACATTTTCATTTATTTTTATATTTCTGTTCCTAAATTCATTTTCATATTGTCATCTGTGTCTAGGTCATTTTCTCTTGGTATTTTTCATATTGTGTGAATTCTTGAGTGACACTGTTCTTGCCTGGCCGTATCCAACTCAACATTATTTTGTCACTATATTTTTTGTCTACGTCATTGGTTTTTACTCGTATTTTGGAAAAAAAAGACTAGTCATTGGTTGCAGAAGTGGTTTAAAACTCTTTAGGTTTTCGTTCATTCTTGAGTTTGAGATTTAAGAATTTTTTTATATGAAAAATAACGACCATTTGAGAAATAAAGAAATCCTGTAAAATTTTCAAGAAATTTCCTAAATATATATCTTCAGTTGAGGACATAGTTATATTATATTAGTTGGCTAGATTACTATCTCATTAATTCTTCATCATCAGCCAGAGGGAGGCTATTGCTCTCAAATGTACGCAGGATTTGTAAATGTTAGCAGTGATTTATAATTTGCCATTAATTTGTTTAAGACTTTCTTGTCACTGCAAATTTTCATTTGTGGTTAAAACTTATTGTTGACTGGGAAAGACTTTGCCATATATCGCTAGTTACGACAAGGTTTACTTAAAGCACTGTTTAATTCGCTGGAAATATTTGAAAATGTAATATAGATTATTATTAATACAAAATTACTTGACTGGATATCAGGCTTGAACTTATTAGCATCAAGACCTACCCACTTTTCTGCTTATTAGTTGCTGAAAACAAGGATGGAGTGTGTAATAATCTCCAAATAATACACCTCCCTTGTCGGGAGTTGAACCTGGAACCTGTAGAAAAGAAATCCCCAACTTATTGCGCTTCAAGCCCCAGTTTTGAATCCCGACAAAGGAGGTGGATTTTATGCGGACATTTAGATATGCGAGATTGCGTTGCAAATGTTCTATCAAATAATATTAATAATAATAATGATAATAATAATAATAATAATAATAATAATAATAATAATAATAATAATAATAATAATAACAATAACGATAATAATAATAATAATAATAATAATAATAATAATAATAATAATAATAATAATAATAATAATAATAATGATAATATTAATAATAATAATAATGATAATAATAATAATGATAATAATAATAATAATAATAAAAATAATAATAATAATAATAATAATATTAATAATAATAACAATAATAACAATAATAATAATAATAATAATATTAATAATAATAATAATAATAACAATAACAATAATGAAAATGGTAAAGATAAGTCCTTTGAAAAACACGAACATTAATACTTTTTGCTTGTACTTACTGACTGAATGAAACTTATACTAGTGTATGTGCGAATATATTAAAAACAAAAAAATCAGAAATCACCTGTCTATAATTTGCCCATTTCTTAAGGGGACATTATATATCTTTTTTTTGGGGGGGTGGGGGGTGGGTCATGTGTCATATTGTCCCAAAACTGAATAAAACTATGTGGCTTAAAATTTCTAAAATGAACCCTCCAAAAATCCTTTCCTACTTTAAATAAATTTAATGGAATTCTTTCTTGAACCAGTAGGAATATCTCTCGCCTTTGGCTCATAAATATGTTCCAACTCCATTTATTGATGATGGTTGTGCAATATTTGTTTCTTATAAAGAGATAAGATGAGAGTCACCAGTGTAAATCGATAAATATATCGAAAATGTCGCAGCATAAATTGGTATTAACTATATTGAGCAATGGAATACATGTCTTAGGGATGGATCTAGAGATAATTTAACAATAAAAA
>JAXCGZ010008136.1:22500-25000 GCA_037179515.1 Halocaridina rubra
CTCGTTTGTCTCTCTTTCAGAAGAATATTCACTAGGAAATTTCGTCACCACCCTATGCTCAATGTTTATGTATGTTCCGGTTTTACGTCATGGATTCCCATTTCAACCATTGGCTAGAACGGTTGCCTTCTTGCGAAGGACTTGTTTTGACAGATGTAATCGTTACCCTGAGTGCATGTCTTTGCTAACCTCAGACCGTGACGGGGCGCGAACCCTCGACCTGACGCCTCAAAGTCGCAGATGCTACCGTTTGAGCCACGGTGACTACCTCAATGTTTATGTATATTTCTGTATATTTCACTTATATGTGTATATATATATATATATATATATATATATATATATATATATATATATATATATATTTTTTTTTTATCACGGATAGTATTTAAGTGAATATAGGATTAAAGCTGGCAAAAAAAAAAAAAAAAAAAAAAAACTCATTTCGATTTTTCTCTCATTTAAGAAAAATCTGCCATACTACTCTAAAGGATTTGTACCCTATCAGTTTACGTGTGTTTGTGTAGTTGCTATTGTGTTCATCTTTTACTGGTAAAATTATTCTTTTTAACCCAATTGAATTATCCTTTTTTATGTTATGCATACATACATACATACATACATACATACATACATACATGCATACATACATACATACATACATACATACATTCCTGCATACATACATTCCTGCATACATACATACATACATACATACATACATACATACATACATACATATATATACATACATATATATACATACATATATATATATATATATATATATATATATATATATATATATATATATATATATATATATATATGTGTATATATATATATATATATATATATATATATATATATATATATATATATATATATATATATATATATATATATATATATATATATATATATATATATATATATATATATATATATATATATATATATATATATATATATATATATATATATATATATATACATACTTGAATATGTGTTAATATGTCTGTGTCAGTTTGTGTAAGTATTAGTTGAATTAAAAGAAAATCATAATTCCTTAATTTGTACTCACTTTTATTTACTAATATAATTTATACAACTTTTTTATTCTTTTAATTATGTTTAATCGGAAGCCTTTTCTCATATTCGTATGGGGTCGTTGCTTCTCACTAGCCCTTAGAGACGAATGTACATTTTGGCAAAAGGTAGAGTTCCTTTCATGACAACCAACCTCATCTTTGACCTGGCCTTGAATTTCTAATTTCAGTAATTTCAGTATTTGTTTAAATCGGATTCAACCTCAGAACTGAAAAGATGGTGTTACATGATATTTTTTTTTCACTATCAACATCTTTTTATTTTTTTGTCATCATTAAAAATATTGTCCTTTTATTATCTCGAGAGTCTCAGCCTGGTGTGATGGGCCACACTGTGTCGCAAGCAATTTTTTTTTTATTCTATTTTTTTTTAATGATTGTGACACCAGGACGGGCCAAAAATAAATATAAAATAAAACAGCTCTCATCGGGCCAGGGCACGAAGAATACGTAAAGTAAAGAGAAACAGAGATGGAGAGTGCAATGACTTGTCAGATGTGAAGGGATAATAAAAGATGTGTGATGAATATCCAAGAATATTCAGTGTATTTTGTATTTTATTTTTCTTCAGTAACAATAATCCCGATTATATTCAATTACTTTTTTAGAATTTCTCATGAATTAAGGGACTCATGCATGATATGCATGTAAAAATATTCATCTTGAGTAACAGGATATAATTAGAATTTCTAATGGTGGGAACTCTAATAACAGGCTATCTGGTAGTCTATTCATCACTTGACATCGATAATTAGGGGTCATTATATCTATAACGTTCATTACTTCCTTCATCCATCATCATCTGTTTTCGAGTGAAGTAGCGAAGTGGCTGATAGCTCATAAATAAATTTTATATTTTTTCGTCGACAGCCGATGTGCTTTTGTGCTTTTATGTATTTACATGCTTGTGCTTTCGAGGAAAATACCTTATTCTAGTAGCTCCCCGTCTCCTGATCGGTTTTGGTTATTACTCAGTGTGCGTGTGTGTGTGTGTGTGTGTGATTACCTAATTGTGATTACCTAATTGTGTTTACGGGAAAGAGCCCAAAGCTCGTATCTTCCCGTCTCCTGATCGGTTCCATTTTTAGACTTAGTGATACTTATCATACCTGTCCTTAAAACTATGGATTGAGGTAGCATTAACTACCTCCTCGCTTAGCGAATTCCAATTATCAACTACTCTTACACTGAAAAAGTATTTCCTTACATCCTGCAAACAAGTTTTCTTCCGAAGCTTCAAACTATGACCTCTAGTTCTAGAGCCAGCCATATCGAAATATCGATCCCTATCCACTCTATCATAACCATGAAGGAATTTAAAGACTGTCACCATATCCCCCCTTACTCTTCTAGCTTCGAGTGATGGCAAGTCTAATTCCCTCAGCCTCTCA
>JAXCGZ010008136.1:30000-32500 GCA_037179515.1 Halocaridina rubra
AATATTGTTCAGTAGCCATATTGACCTCGTCAGTCATCAAAACCTAATTAAATAAAAAAAATCTGAGATTTATAGAGCAATCCATATGAAAACTTAGAGCACACTAAAGAGTGAAATATAAATTTTTATGAGCCTAAGCATAAACAAGATCCAAATAAGCCCCAAAATCATAAAATGAATTAAATAAAAACACATTCGCCAAGAGTAACACTAACAATGGCTTACATAATCGCATTACCATTATGCCCTTTCCTTTCCCTGTATGGGTAGATGTGGAAAAGATGAATTATATTTTCCCAGGCATTAAAAGGAAAGGAAAAGCGAGTCAGAGCGGAAAAGGGGACCCGAAAACAACATCTTTCGGTACGCATCACGTAACTCGACTCCGGATGGAAACCATTCGCCCCCTTTCACCACGAAGAAGAAGAAGAAGAAGAAGAAGAAGAAGAAGAAGAAGAAGAAGAAGAAGAAGAAGAAGAAGAAGAAGAAGAAGAAGAAGATTCATCACATAATATAGACGGTACATTAGATTCGCAAATTAGTGATATAAACCAAAGTGCTCAGTATCTAGTAAATGACTGAATACATGGGGATAACAAGGAGACAACACAAAGGTTGATAGTTACTCACAATCTGAGTTAATTCCAGTTGAAAAATAAAAACTTATTGCATACCTTTGCAGTTCTTATTATTGAAATCAGTTTAGTTAATATTCTTTTGTGATAAGCCCATCTACAAAGAAAAAATGATACATTTCATGCACTTTTAAGCACAATATCCACCTCAGTTTTTTTCAAGATGAGTCTGTGAAAAATATTTAAGCTTTTTAAATCAGACAGAAAATGTTAATAAAATTTAAGTTTTGAAATTATGAATATTCTCTTATTTTGAAGTGGCCCTTTCGTCTGACACTTATCGGGCCATATTTATCATGAGCTCAGCTCAATGTATATATTATTTATTTTCAATTTTCTATTTCTTGAATATTTTTGAAAAGGAGTTAGAGGAAAAAGTGACTAACCTTTGTTCGAGACGAATGATTGGGGTTAGAAAAGATATCTAACTTTGTTTCCCCCAGCTCCAGTCTGTGTGTCCACCCCCATTCGAATGGGGATGCCTAGTGGCATAAAACGGCAAGGAACAACAACGAAAGGGGAAGGAATCAGGAAATGATTTCATATACAGAAATCAAATTCATTTACTGAATTATTATTATTATTATTATTATTATTATTATTATTATTATTATTATTATTATTATTATTATTATTATTATTATTATTATTATTATTTTTATTATTATTATTATTATTATTATTATTATTATTATTATTATTATTATTATTATTATTATTATTATTGTTATTGTTATTATTATTATTATTATTATTATTATTATTATTATTATTATTATTATTATTATTATTAATTATTATTATTATTATCATTATCATTATCATTATCATTATTATTATTATTATTATTATTATTATTATTATTATTATTATTATTATTATTATTATTATTATATGAATAAGTCGAATTTTACTGGATATTTCAGCGAATAATACACACAAACATGCAATCAACATTTTTCTTGATATATGTTGCCTCATGAGCTATCCTGTGCAGAAAAAATACCATTAACATATAAATTTCATATGAAAATAGTTGATCGCAAGATTAACCTGTAAATTATTTTAATAGTATCGAGAGTCAGGGCTCCAATTTCTTACATTCTACAGTTAACCGTAGAAAACGTAAATGTGTTTAGAGAAAACGACACTTAATTATCAATATTATGGGTGACTCATATAAAGCGCATTTGCTTTTTTCGCCTATAATCTTAAGAAATATGTAACTAATAAGAATAAAATCATTAGATTGCTTAGATGTTGAATATTAGACATTTCATCTGGCTTAAAGAATGTTAGATACATAATAGTGAAATTATTTTCTTTAGGTTTCGGTGTTTATAGTCATATTTTTCCTTAATGAAGAGGAATATATATATATATATATATATATATATATATATATATATATATATATATATATATATATATATATATATATATATATATATATATATATATATATATTTTTTTATTTATTCAGATAACTGTACATGGGGACATGTGCACATGGGCACTCCCAGTCACATTGCAGTTGATAAACATTAAAATCTATTTGGTTATGTGTATATATATATATATATATATATATATATATATATATATATATATATATATATATATATATATATATATATATATATATATATATATATATATATATATATATATAGTTTTTTATGAACCTACTTCAAGGAATATGGGAACTAGAAATGTAGAATCATACATATATTTTTGCGCACACACACACACACACAAGCTAGAAGAGTAAGGGGGGATATGGTGACAGTCTTTAAATTCCTTCATGGTTATGATAGAGTGGATAGGGATTGATATTTCGATATGGCTGGCTCTAGAACTAGAGG
>JAXCGZ010008136.1:37500-45000 GCA_037179515.1 Halocaridina rubra
TCGGAAGTGTGAAAAGGAGTTATTTTTTTTTTCCAATATTATACATATAAAATTTTATTTTAACTACAATTGCAATTTCTACCGTGTCACTAAATTTAAAATAATGAAAGTTGTATATTAAATCATAACTTGTTTGCGGTTTCTCAGCCATGTTGGAACTTAAATTGAATAAATGGGAAATCTAGTGCGGAACCATGGCATATCTAGCATGGAATAAGATATTCCCTTCCTCCTCCTCCTCCTCCTTCCTCCTTGTCTTTTTGCCCCCCTTTCTCGAGGTTTATTTTATACCTTCGTGGGAAAACACTAGTCGTGGTCATTCTTTCGTGCATCGTATTACCTCCTTAAGGATAAAGAACAAATGGAATACATTGCTGAACACACACACACACACACACACACACACACACACACACACACACGCACACGCGCACGCACACACAAACGCACACACACACACACACACACACACACACACACACACACACACACACACACACACACACACACACACACACACACACACACACACTGGAAGGGGAAAAGAGTCAACTAGAATCTAGAATTTCTAAACAAGAAGATAAAAACAAACAGCTGAATGACAACCTAAAGGAATTAGATGTTAGTTCACTGCTCTCTTCTGAGAGAGACGAGATTGCTGCTTGGAATGTTCAGATTAAGGAAAACATTGAACAGTTCAGAAAAGAGTTCCAGGAGCTGAATATGGAAAATGATGCCATGAAAACGTCCTTTGCTGATGCACTAAAGGGGAATGTGGCAGTAAAAGAGGCTGTAAAGGTGGTGGCACTGGAAAACATACAAACAGTTGACTATAAAGAGACAGTAATCGAAAAAATTAAAGACGTTGTGATGGAAAGGGCAAACCCACTCATCAGACAGGCACTTGATAAGGAGAAGACAGTGGTAATCTCAGGCATAAGTGAATCCCAGGAGCCAACATGGCAGGGGAGACTTGAAGAAAATAAAGCTAACGTTGTAGACCTGATAAGAAAGCTTGGAGTAGTATGTGGTCCTGAGGATATTGTAAACATACACCAACTAGGTAAATATTCGAGGGAAGGAAAGCCGAGACCAACAAAAGTAACCTTTGAGAGAGGGGAGACATGTAGGGAAATATTGTTGAGACACACAAAGTCTAAAAGACCTTCAAGAATGCAAAGAAGTGTTCATTAGACGATACAGAACACAGGAAGAGATGGGAAAGATCAAAAACTTGTTGCAAGAGGCAAGAAGGTTAAATGATGAAAGAAATGAAGAAGAGAAGAAAAATTTTCGTTACAGAATACTTCCAGACAAAGGGGAGATAAAGAAGATAATGCCAGAAGATCAGGGGATGGGGCCTCATTAAGATTGTTATACACAAATGCTGATGGATTAGCTGGTAAGGCAGTAGAATTAAAAGATAGGATTCACAACAGTAAGGCAGATATAGTAGCAATTACAGAGACTAAGTTGAGTGAGGACATAAACAGTGTCACAGTTTTTCCTAAGGGCTTCAGAATACTAAGGGTCGAAAGATCTGAGAGGACTGGTGGAGGGATAGCACTGCTCATAAGTGAGAGGATTCAAGTTGAAGAAATAAACTTGGCTATAGAAAGTGAGTTCAGGGAATTTCTTGTTGCTCGCATAAATACTGGGTCAGAGAGCATTATAATAACTGTTGTATACAACCCACCAAGGAACCAAAATAGGCTTGAAATTTATGAGGAAAGTCATATAGGTACGATTGAAGTCATAAACTCAGTTGTTAACATGGCGCGGGAGAAAAAATGTAGGATTTTGATTATGGGAGACTTTAATCATAAAGAGATAGATTGGATAAATCTTGACCCACACAGTGGTGAGGACTCATTTGGGGCAAGATTCCTAGATTGCGTACAAGGGAATTTCCTACACCAACATGTAATGGAACAAACAAGAGCCAGGGGTGGGGATGAGCCATCACTACTTGATCTAGTGTTCACAGATAATGTGTTGGATATTGAAAATATTGAGTATGAACCACCAATTGGAAAGAGTGACCACTGTGTGTTGTTGATGGAGTATATCATTGAAGACATTCTTCCTGAGAGTAGAGGCACTGAGGACATGAGGAGGAACTATCCGAAAGGAGATTACATCAAAATGAATGAGCTTTTTGCAGTTATTGACTGGAGAACCTTATTTTACAACAAATCTGTACAAGAAATGTATGACATCTTTTGTGAGAAATATGGGAAGATAGTAGATTGCTGCATACCTGTCACCAAAGTAGGTGTAATTCATGCCAGAGAGAAATGGTTCGATAATGGGTGTAAAAGAGCTAAGGAGTGGAGAGACAAATGCTGGAAAAGGTATAGGAGGAGAAAAAACATAAATGCCTGGCAAACCTACAAAAGAGCAAGAAATGACTACCTAAGTAAAAGGAGAGAGGCAGAGAGAGATTATGAGAGGGACATCACCAGGAAGGCTAAAGAAAATCCCAAGCTTTTCCACAGCTTTATCAGAGGAAAACTGAAGGTAAAAGAACAGGTTTTAAGGCTAAAGAGAGCGGATGGAAGCATCACTGAGACGGACGAAGAGATCTGCAAAGAATTGAACAAGGAGTTTCAGTCAGTATTTACAGTAGAAAATACCCCACCCCCTCAGATTGCAGTGATAGAAGCTCAAGGGCCGGTATTAGAGAACATCAACCTTACAGCCACAGAGGTATGCAAAGCGCTGATGGATTTAGATGTTCATAAAGCTACAGGTCCTGATGACATATCCCCTCATGTGCTTAAAAAATGCGCAAACACAATATCAGTGGCACTAAGTATCATATTTAAGGAGTCACTGGAGTCGGGGGAGATTCCAAGATGCTGGAAACAAGCAAATGTGATACCTATCTTCAAAAAGGGAAGGAGGGATACGGCTCTGAACTATAGACCAGTTTCCTTGACCAGCATAGTTTGCAAACTTATGGAGAAACTACTAAGGAAACATATCTCTCTTCACTTGGAATCCTTCAACTTTTTGTCAGTGAGGCAACATGGCTTCAGAGAAGGAAGATCAACAGTAACAAACTTATTAGAATTTTATGATGAGGTAAGCCAAATCTTACAGGAAAGAGAGGGCTGGGCAGATTGCATATTCCTAGACTTCCAGAAAGCGTTTGACACTGTTCCACATGGGAGACTTATTAGGAAGCTGCAATCAATGGCTAGAATAGGTGGAAATGTCTTGGAATGGATAAATCTTACTTAGAAGGAAGGGAACAGAGGGTTAGAGTAAGACACTCAGTGTCTGAATGGAGAAGAGTTAGTAGTGGAGTTCCACAGGGTTCAGTTTTAGGGCCACTTTTGTTCCTTGTATATGTAAATGACCTACCAGAGTCTGTAAATTCATTCATGAATATGTTTGCAGATGATGCAAAGATTGTGAAGAAAGTAAAAAACGAGAACAATGGTAGAGAACTTCAGGAGGATCTAAATAATCTGCATGAGTGGTCAGAAAAGTGGCTAATGAAATTCAATACCTCAAAATGTAAGGTAATGAGAATGGGTACAAGTGCAAGAAGGCCCAAGCTTGACTACTCGGTGGCTGGAGTACAACTTCAAGAGACAGAAAATGAGAGAGATCTAGGAGTAAACATACTGGCAGATTTGTCTCCAGAAATACATATAAATGGCGTAGTAAGGGCAGCATATGCATTCTTATCAAATGTAAGGGTAGCCTTCAGGCACATGGACAAGGAAATGTTCAGAAATATTTATGTAACCTATGTGAGGCCAAAACTGGAATATGCAGCCCCCTTTTGGAATCCGCACTTGAAAAAGCACATAGCTAAGCTTGAAAAAGTTCAAAGACATGCCACGAAACTGGTGCCAGAAATACGCAATCTCGGTTATGATGAGAGGCTGAGGGAATTAGACTTGCCATCACTCGAAGCTAGAAGAGTAAGGGGGGATATGGTGACAGTCTTTAAATTCCTTCATGGTTATGATAGAGTGGATAGGGATCGATATTTTGATATGGCTGGCTCTAGAACTAGAGGTCATAGTTTGAAGCTTCGTAAGAAAACTTGTTTGCAGGATGTAAGGAAATACTTTTTCAGTGTAAGAGTAGTTGATAATTGGAATTGGCTAAGCGAGGAGGTAGTTAATGCTATCTCAATCCATAGTTTTAAGGACAGGTATGATAAGTATCACTAAGTCTAAAAATGGAACCGATCAGGAGACGGGAAGATACGAGCTTTGGGCTCTTTCCCGTAAACACAATTAGGTAATCACAATTAGGTAATCACACACACACACACACACACACACACACACACACACACACACACACACACACACACACACACATATATTTTTTTTTCAATTTAGTGACTTTTTCCTTTTATTGTGTGTAATTTTTTTTTACATCGTTCAAAGGAATTTCATGTTTTCTAATACATTCAAATGAACAAAAGCTACATTTACACAAAGCCTTAAAGAAGCATATGTGTAAAATGATAAGCTGTATGCTTAGATAAATGCTCTTTTTATCCTCATTATTATATGAATGATTTATACGAATGTTACATCATTAAGGAAGAGAAAAAGCATTAAACATTGATTACGGCGAACTCTCAATTCTTATTTCTACCGTATAAATATCTCTTAAAAATAAATTAAATAATATAAAATAAAATAAAATTACTATCTAATAATTGTGCGGTTTTGCAGGTCAATCAACGCAGTACAATTGCAGTCAGCCGGTCCGTCGGTGGTTAAAAATGCTCGTTTCATGTTTCGTGATAATGTGTTTCATCAGTTTCCTTTAGGCAGTGCTTTGACGATTCCCTGAAGAGTTCTGGAGTTTTGTGCATTAAGATATGAACTTCTTACAACTTTCTGTGGCTTATGTATATATATTAATTATAGATTATTACTATTAATGATAATTTTACCTTCCCAACATCATTGTAAAAGAAACATCAATTTTTCCCATGAGGCTTTAGTTTATATATCATAGTAATGTAGCTACCATTATCTAAGTTTCTTTGACGTTCGCAATATTATGCAGCACCTTGGGTTCCATATTCCAGGTGTTCCATTCAGCAGTCATTTCGTTACTTACTCCTGGAATCAACTCTGTCTCTCTTGTCTAACAATAAATAGGTATATGACATTGAAAAATGTCCTTATTTTTTTTTTATCGGTGGAAATCTTTTGATATGCCAAAATGATTACAGGTGGGCTTTGCTCTTCATATCTGTAGAGTCTTACAGCACCTTGTATTTCCAATTTTTTATTTTTTTCTCCATATTCTTGATGTATGAAACATCACTGTCACACAAGACTTTGTTTCAATATATTTTAACAATTCAGTTTCGGAATGCAAAAGGTAATATAAGATTCCCTAGATAAATTCTTTTTCAAACATATCATTCAGATTGCTCGCTTGTATTTATCTTTATATCAAGCTCACAGTTAATTATTTTCCCCATCTTTCAATTATTAGTGCACAATGCTTTTCGAACAAATTAGCGAGAAATATTCATTCAGTAACAATATTTTGCATGGCTTCCTGTTAAAAAGTCATGACCCCCCCTTACAAAGGGGATGGCTGAGTCAATGAAAAAAATGACTTTTTTAGGAGGAAAATACAAATGGGGAGATATCCAGTCCCCTCGCTTCGCCTCATTTAGCCAACTTTCATGACATGCAGTGGAACACGAAGGAGGATTCTCACTCCTCTCATGGGGTTGCCATCTGGGTTCTACTGTATTTAAGAATGGCCTGCACTCCCCTCGTAAGGAGGATAGTTGAGTCAAAACACAACCTTGAATCTTCGCGAGAACGTTGTAAGAGGCAATATCAGTCACACTCTCCGCCTAATTAATCGACTTTTAAGACACACAGAGGACATGAAGACGGTATTCTTACCCACCAAACCAATTGAATGATGTAATATATATATATATATATATATATATATATATATATATATATATATATATATATTATTTTTTTTATTTTTTTTTTTTTATTTTTTTTTTCAATTTACATTTGTTCTGAATAAGTAAGCTTGAATGATACAAGAGAAAAAAGGGAAAATAATGAATATGCAAAAATCAATAATATATGAAAGATAATGCAGATAAAGAGAAACTAAGCTATGGGAGGCGGAGGAACCTCATCTCCTTACTTGGATAAAAACCAAAACTTACTATCAGCTCGTGTAAAGCATTAAACCAAAATAAATTGAATTAAACTATATTAAAATGAATTAAATTAAATTAAATTAAAGTGAATTATATGAAATTAGATTAAATTAAATTAGATTAAATTAAAATGAATTATATTAAATTAAATTAAATTAAATTAAATTAATTAATTTCCAGTTTTCTAGTATATTCTTACTGAACCATAAATAATACAAATGCTAAAAGCCTAATGATTTTATATCAGTAAAACCAAACGCAATTTTACAATTACAATTAAACAAATAAACAAACAAATAACTATGAAGTGAACAGGATAGAACAGTGGTTAGTCACTCGACTCGAGAAGTACCAACCCAAATTCGGCCCAACCGTGGGGCGTTAGGAAGGTTAGGGAGGATAAGGAGGATGAGAAGGAGGTAAATGAGAAGGAAGAGGACGTTAAGGAGCAGGAATTAGTATGTGAAGGAAGAATGGAAAGAAGAAACAAAGAAATCGAGGGAAAAAAGTAACAACAATAACAAGAACAAAGTGAAGAGGGAGAAGGATGTTAAGAAGAAAGAAAAAACAAAAAGAAAGAGACTAGAAAGAATAACGGCGATAAAGATGAGGAGAAGGTGGTTAAGGAGAAGAAATAAGAAGAGAGGAAGGGGAGGATAAAGATGGACTTACAAGAAGAAGAAGAAAAAAGAGAAAGAGTGAGATAACAACAAGAACAAGAACAAGGAGAAACGAGTGATGGTAGACAAAAAAAATGAATCATTGGTGAAATACATTTCACAGCTTGACCTTTGGCATTACAGTGCATTAATTAAATATTATTTCCAATTTACAAAGGCTGGTTGAATTGTGTAAATACATATTCTAAGCCTACATCAACACCGAATATTCTGGGGTATTTGTTACGCATCTCTTACTATCCCTTCACATCTGACAAGTCATAACATTCTCCATCTGTTTCTCTTTAATTTTTGTTTTTTTCGTACCTAGGCCCGATAAGGGCAGATTATTATTTTTTTTTGCCCGTCTTGGTGTCACAATCATAAAAAAAATGCACAAAACAGAAAGATCATTTATAGCGACAAAAATAGATTTTTTTTTTTATATATATATAGACAACACTTCATCTTTCCAAAGCGAATTTATTTATAATTATAGCTGCATTCACATCATGAGCTATGTAATGTTGGTAATGATAGCAAAACAAAATAAAAAATAGAATGTGATGACTTTTAAAATGACAAATAAATGCACCTTCCGCGTGCATATGTGAGAGGGATTTGCATATAGTTTAAGTGGAGATCCGTATC
>JAXCGZ010008137.1:12500-17500 GCA_037179515.1 Halocaridina rubra
GCACAGAGACCAACAGACACTCCTGCCAATAATCGAAAAAGTCGTGAGACCTCGATCAAGTATTCACAGCTATGAATGGCGAGCATGCAGAAATCCACACAACCCCACAGAGCTGTCAACCATTCTTTGCACTTCATTGACCCGCAGACAGGCATTCACACACAACATATAGAATCATAATGGGCAAAACACAAGGCTAAAATTAAGAATATGCAAGGATGCAGACGTACTTTTCTACAAGGTTATTTAAATCAGTTCATGTGGATGGAACGAAATACGGTTGTCAGGTTATCAGGGTTCTGTAATGCAATCGCCATGCAGTATCCTTTTCAATAACTACGTTTTATATTCTTTTTTTATGTTAGTTTAATTGTTAATTTGCCAATAAATAAGTTCATAAAGCATATCTTGTCAAAGGTTAACTTTTCTTTACATGAAGACATTTGGATTATCCATTCTTTAAACGGGAATCATTGGGTTCGCTAATCTTGACATGATCCGAATTAGGGTGTATATGGTGACGGTTTTTAAATGCCTTCATGGTTATGACGGAGTGCATAGGGATCGACAATTTAATATGGGTGGCTCTGGAACTAGAAGTTATAGTTTTAAGCTTCGTAAGAAAACTTCTTTGCAGGATCTAAAGAAGTACTTTTTAGTGTATGAGTAGTTGATAATTGGAATTTTCTAAGTGAGCAGGTAATTAATACTAACTCAATTCAGAGTTTTAAGGACAAGTATGATAAGTATCACTAAGTACAAATTGGAAGAGACCAGGAGACGGGATGTTATAAGCTTGGGGCTCTTTCTCGTAATCACAATTAGGTAATTACACGTGCGCGCGCGCGCGCGCGCACACACACACACACACACACACACACACACACACACACACACACACAAACACACACACACGCATACACACACACACACACACACACACACACACACACACACACACACACACGCATACACACACACACACACACACACACACACACACACACACACACACACACACACACACACACACACACACACACACACACACACACACACACACACACACATATATATATATATATATATATATATATATATATATATATATATATATATATATATATATATATATATATATATATATATATATATACATAACTTTTAGTAGTCACCGTGGCTCAAGTGGTAGCGTCCGCGATTTGGAGGCGTCAGGTCGAGGGTTTGCGCCCCGTCACTGTCTGAGGTTAGCAAGGGCATGCACTCAAGGTAACAATTACATCTGCCAAAACAAGTCCTTCGCAAGAAGGCAACCGTCCTAGCCCTTGGTAGAAAAGGGAGTCCGTGACGTAAAACCGGAACGAACATATACATATATATATATATATATATATATATATATATATATATATATATATATATATATATATATATATATATATATATATATATATATATATATATATATATATATATATATATATATATGAAAAATAAACTGTTATATCACAGCACAATATGAAGCAAAAAAAGTCAAATAAATAAAACACAAAAAGAAGCGAAGATGTACTACATATTACGACTGGACTCCAGTCCTCTTCAGGTACAAATTAATCGATAAATACAATGCTCTGGATAAAGGTGGGGAGAGATGCTAGTTACAATTGCCACGAGGATTCATGGTGGGATTATCTTCAAACCTCAGGTCAGGTGGACGGTCATTTGGCATAATCTTCTTAATGAGGTCTTTTAATAATGCTTCGTCCTCAACGTCAGATCTCCACTGTCCATTTGATAAATTTAATGTTTCGGATTTTTCTATAATGGCTGCTTCAAGTATCTTTCTCCTATATTGGCAATTACTCTTATAGATGCAATGAGGACTCACTCCAATTAATATGGTGACTAGTATGTCGCATATGCACAAATAAAGCAGAACTTTCAACACCATATCGCAATGCTATTTTATGCTCAGAGATTCTCTGGCCTAGCGAACGACCAGTTTGACCTATGTAAGATTTATTGCAGGAACCGCAATCAATTTTATAAATCCCTACTTCTAAAGCTTTTTTATTTTGATATACGTTAATAAGTGAAGAACCAATTGTTTTGGGATAATTAAATATGAAAGGATTACTTCTGCCTAATTGATCACTAAGAATTTTAATATTTTCTAAAAGGGTATTTTAATTGTATTAGTAAAGTTTATTTTTGGCTGTTCTGTGGGCCCATTATAAAATATATTGTTTGCTTTGTTAATTGCTTTTTCGATTACATACGCGGGATACATGAGACTTTCTAATTGTTGGCGGATTAATTTGAATTCGTATTTCAAATGATGAGTGGAACACACTCTAAGACCTCTTAGGAAAAGATTGCATGCAACACCAGTTTTTACAGACAAAGCATGATAACTTAGAAAGTGTATATAAGAGACAGAGAAAGTTTTCTACCTATAGACAGTAAATGAGTATTTGTTGGGTCCTCTCATAACTAAGACATCCAAAAATGGTAGCTTGCCATCCGATTCCCATTCGGTTTTAAACTTGATGCTAGGGGCTAAATCATTAAGTTTATTAATAAATGTGTCAAATTCTCCCCAACGGGAGTCCCAATATGAAAATATATCATCTACATATAGCAACCATATAATTTCTTTGGGCTTAATGCTGACTAGAATCACTGTCTCAAAAAACTCCATATACAAGTTGGCCAGAAGGGGGGAAAAGGGGCTTCCCATACTACATCCAATTTTTTGCTTGTAAAAACTACCATTAAAGGAAAATACATTATTTGTGACGCATAACTTAAGTAAATCCATGTTTTTTTCAAGAACTAGTGGAAAATGCTCGGCAAAGGGAATCAGTTTAGCGCTAAGGAACTGTAAAACATCATCTACTGGAACTTTAGTGAACAAAGATTCTACGTCTAAACTAAGGAGCTTTACATTACTTTAGGGAATATTTGAGTTATTACATTTTTTAATAAAATCTTCAGAATGTTTAAGATGAGATTAAGAAAATTATCCCAAGAAGGGGGAAAGCAGACTTGCCAGCCACTTAGAAATCTTATATATGCAAGAACCCTTGCATGATATTATAGGGCGTAAAGGAATGCCGTCTTTGTGAGCTTTAGGAAGACCATAGAAGTAGGGAAGGGAAGGATTGGTAACTTTATATGATACAGGCAATTCAATATTCTTGTTGTTTTTACAAATTTTGCGAACGGATTTATAGAACTTTGCAGATATGGTGCTCAGGGGATCTTTAACTAATTTTTCATAGGTGTTTTCATCATTAAAAAGTTCCATGCCTTTATCAATATATGAATCCTTATCAAGAAGAAGAATTTTTCCGTCTTTGTCCGATTTGGTAATGATAATATTCTCAAGTTTGCGCAATGACTCAATAGCGATCAGAAATCTTCTAGGAAGTGGACATTTTGATTTATTTTGATCTAATAATGTATTGAGCAGAATCCCCTTGAGGCATATATCATACTTTTGGAGGTTCTGGTTAGAGGAAAATTTATCAAAACCTAATATGAAATCTATATTATTCGTTTGGTCTGGTTTGAGAGCATATATATATGTAAGCGTGATTACTGTGCCAATGTGCTACCATATATAAATATATATATATATATATATATATATATATATATATATATATATATATATATATATATATATATATATATATATATATATATATATATATATATATATATATATATATATATATATATATATATATATATATATATATATATATATATATATATATATATATATATATATATATATATATATATATATATATATATATATATATATATATATATATATATATATATATATATATATATATATATATATATATATATATATATATATATATATATATATATATATATATATATATATATATATATATATATATATATATATATATATATATATATATATATATATATATATATATATATATATATATATATATATATATATATATATATATATATATATATATATATATATATATATATATATATATATATATATATATATATATATATATATATATATATATATATATATATATATATATATATATATATATATATATATATATATATATATATATATATATATATATATATATATATATATATATATATATATATATATATATATATATATATATATATATATATATATATATATATATATATATATATATATATATATATATATATATATATATATATATATATATATATATATATATATATATATATATATATATATATATATATATATATATATACGTATATATATATATATATATATATATATATATATATATATATATATATATATATATATATATATATATATATATATATATATATATATATATATATATATATATATATATATATATATATATATATATATATATATATATATATATATATATATATATATATATATATATATATATATATATATATATATATATATATATATATATATATATATATATATATATATATATATATATATATATATATATATATATATATATATAAGTACAAACTGTTAGCTTACATCACTAAATAGTAAGGAAGCCCATCAGTGAAACAAAACTTATAAAACACTGCTATATTTCGGATCCTAACTGGATCCCTTCTCAAGCTTGAGAAGGGATGCAGTTAGGATCCGAACTATAGCATTGTTTTATAAGTTTTGTTTCACTGATGGGCTTCCTTACTATATATATATATATATATATATATATATATATATATATATATATATATATATATATATATATATATATATATATATATATATATATATATATATATATATATATATATATATATATATATATATATATATATATATATATATATATATATATATATATATATATATATATATATATATATATATATATATATATATATATATATATATATATATATATATATAT
>JAXCGZ010008137.1:22500-32500 GCA_037179515.1 Halocaridina rubra
ATATATATATATATATATATATATATATATATATATATATATATATATATATATATATATATATATATATATATATATATATATATATATATATATATATATATATATATATATATATATATATATATATATATATATATATATATATATATATATATATATATATATATATATATATATATATATATATATATATATATATATATATATATATATATATATATATATATATATATATATATATATATATATATATATATATATATATATATATATATATATATATATATATATATATATATATATATATATATATATATATATATATATATATATATATATATATATATATATATATATATATATATATATATATATATATATATATATATATATATATATATATATATATATATATATATATATATATATATATATATATATATATATATATATATATATATATATATATATATATATATATATATATATATATATATATATATATATATATATATATATATATATATATATATATATATATATATATATATATATATATATATATATATATATATATATATATATATATATATATATATATAATATATATATATATATATATATATATATATATATATATATATATATATATATATATATATATATATATATATATATATATATATATATATATATATATATATATATATATATATATATATATATATATATATATATATATATATATATATATATATATATATATATATATATATATATATATATATATATATATATATATATATATATATATATATATATATATATATATATATATATATATATATATATATATATATATATATATATATATATATATATATATATATATATATATATATATATATATATATATATATATATATATATATATATATATATATATATATATATATATATATATATATATATATATATATATATATATATATATATATATATATATATATATATATATATATATATATATATATATATATATATATATATATATATATATATATATATATATATATATATATATATATATATATATATATATATATATATATATATATATATATATATATATATATATATATATATATATATATATATATATATATATATATATATATATATATATATATATATATATATATATATATATATATATATATATATATATATATATATATATATATATATATATATATATATATATATATATATATATATATATATATATATATATATATATATATATATATATATATATATATATATATATATATTTATATATGGAAACCTTACTGCTTAACTTCTATACCTAGAATGAAAAAATTATATCTGAATGTCTTTATAGTTCATATTACAGTTTCCCCCAAACTCACGTGTGGCTTCTTTTTTGAATTTAATTGAACTCCCAGTGTGGCATTCAGATAGAATGCAATCATCCCTAATATAGCAGATAAAAGTTGTAAGGTGTGTTTTCCTTTTAGAAATTATCTTTTTTAGTTGGTTGCGCCTTGGCATAGTAATTATATTTCTTAGTTTCAAGTCACTCTCTGGGTAAATATAATTCATATTTTCACATATGGCAATGTGCTTATTTGATTATTGTTGGTCTCATATGAGATTGGGAGTTGAATTAAATGTGAAAACGAAGCCACAAGTGAGGTTGGGGGAAAGTGTAATAAGAACAGAGTGGCATTCAGATAGAATGCGTTCATCCCTAGTATAGCAGATAAAAGCTGTAAGTTGTGTTTCGGTTTTAGACCTTCTGTGGTGTAGTTGGTAAAGCCTTGGCATAGTAATTATATGTCCTAGGTTCAAGTACCGTTTGGGATGAAAATTATTCACATATGTACACATCAATAAAGATCTGGGAACAAAGAAAACATTAAAACTAAGAAAAAGTAAAAGGTTAAGGACAAGGAAGAGATGAGATAGTGATACCCAATAGGAAAGGGCCAGGATGAAAGAACAGTCGAAGTACTAAGGACCCAAAGATATGACAGTGTCGTGTAGAGGTTCTCTACCTACCAGAGTGGTATTATATATCATATCGTTGCCGGCGGTATAGCACTGGTGTAATTGTAATCGGTATCCATTGGCCAGGGCTGTCTTGTGCAAGGTGATATTAGATATGCAAAGATACTTAACACTTATTTTATCTGGAAGCTACATGGTTCCTATAAGCCTCAATGTCCCCGTCCACTTAATGTAATGCTATCTGTATGAGCGCCAACAGTACACTGCTCTCCTCAGTCGTAGGTTGACCCTTTTGTATCAACAAGGTGGTAGGCCATGGTTTCTTGATGGTGCCTCCACTAATAGGCTTTCAGAGAAGGGGGGAACATCCCATAAACCTATAGTGTTGGGGGGGTGCCTAGAGGACGCCAGTCTGGTACAAAGAACAGTTAACATAAGTGCATGTATGTTTACTTTTAGACGTAATATGTATACCTACTCATTTCTATCAAGTATACATGTATATTTGTGAGCAAGATGTGCAGTTTATTATGGAAGCTGGCTGTAGAAGACGGAGAAAGGAATGTGAGTCGCTAATAGAGTTTAGCCATTAGCCTTTTACCTCCTTGATAACGCTTATTACATTGCCAGTTTGGTACAAAAAATAGAGAAGCCACTTGAGATTTATAACTTATACATAGGACACTCATGGACGTGATTTTTATAATTCATACCCTACTGCCAACTCCTGAAATACAATGTTTCAGGTTAAGCATTAAAATTTAAAGGATGGCTATCATTTGTTAATTGCATATTATTCTAGACCATAAACCGAGCATAATTATGCAAGTGGATTGCTTTTCTGTATTACAAATATAAGTTTCCCTATGCTCTGTAACCCTTTGTTAGTTATGTGGGATTTCCGAACATGGTTAGTCACAATGGGGGCTTACACCCCCCCAAAAAATATGTTATAGTATTACAATTATGCAAAAATTAGACATACTGCAGTTTCAGGATATTTCTGCAGTATCTGCTGAACTGATTAAATACCTTTTATCTGATTGTTTTTAATAAAAAATATCATTGTAGCATAAATTATAAAATTAAGGAAAAAATTTTAAATATAGATTCCGATCACGTTTGTTTTGAAAATAAGCATATGATATTCCATTCTATTAGGTTTTTAAATATTTTTTATGGCAATTGATATAAGAAAAATAGCATAACAGACAATCTCTGGTACAATATACATTAAAAATTAATACTTGAAATAATCACCCTTGGAAATAGAAAAGAAATTAGAATTTTTTCATAAACATACTTTGTCGAATGAAGTTTAACACAGCAATGCAATAAACCAGAAAAACTTTGTTCATAAAAAATAGCCGCAATATTTTTCCACGAATTGAAATGGAGAGAAACAGAAATGAGAGCTCATTATATAGCCTTTATCTTTCTATCTGATTCACTATAGGTTCCTGCATTCTCGCACTGCGTGCAACTTAAAATTTTCATTCCTTGACCACTGTGAACATGCTTTCCACAAGTGCTACACACTGTTTTCACCTTTCAATCCTTTGACCGGACACTAAATGCACATATCTTTGCCTGGCCTTGTGATGGCTGTAAAGTTGTAAAAGTTGTTGCAGCTGCAGCTGATGGCACCTGTATTGCAATTCCTGCTTTGACAGTTCTTTGCAGGTCAAGGTTCTGAGATCTCCTCTTCAAAGTGTCCTCTAAAAGCACCAGAGCTACATTCCTGATGAATTTGTGGTGATTCAGTTTAGTCCTTGGGTTGTGACAGTAGAAGATATGCAAATTTAGACAGGTGATGTACAGGAGAAAAAAAAATATTCAGTTTGGGGCCAACACTGGCTGTTTCTGGAAATATCATACTTACTTGTCATCATGTCCATCACATCAGGTCCTTCTTTTGGTTGAATTGTAGAAAGTGATGATTTCAGGCTTCTTGTCATCATCAGTAGCTTGGTCTATCGTGTTATCATGATGCATGCTGCTAACAAGTCTAATATTTTTCTTTTTGCTTTGAACCTTAATCTTTAGTATGTATGAGACTAATAAAAGTTTGTCTCCAAATCCAAACATGCTGTCCTCAAGAGGCCTATTCTTTGTAACCAAAAATTCTTGGGGAATATCAGCCATGTTCTTTCTGACTGTCCCCTCAGCAGTCAAGTTATGGTCATGAAGTAGTGAAATATACAAGAATATATAATGAAGCACTGAAATACATTAATAGCAGCAATTCTTTGCATAATTATATCACAGAGTAGGCTGCAGATACACACTGATACGTATTGTGCACTTACATCTACATATTATAATTTCTCATTAAATAGGAGAAAAAATATAAATCTTGAAAATGTACCTTCGTTAGTCAGGTGGGGTGACCGGACACCCCAAAAAGACAAAAACATTATCTGCCTCCTACAAGAGCTAAGCTACGACTGAGCCACATCACGTGCTAAACACCCTCACTGCGTCAGGAAAATACTGGGATGGAGCAAAAGATACGAGTTGCCAATCAGGATATATCAGTACATAAAAAATTCCGGGGTGCTAAAACACCCCACGTGGCCGAAGAAGGGTTAAGCGGATGATATTTGTTTGTTGCCTCTACGGTGTCTGGAATTCAATTTAATTTGATAAAATAGCTGTTATGTTTAATGATTAAGATATTTTTCTAAATAAGAACAACTTTTTCTGCATGGTCATCAGGTCCAGTTTGGGGAGTCGAGTTAGCCAATATCCTGTTTTATATATTGAAGTATTTTAAGTTTACAATTATTCAGAACTAAATCTATTTGGGATATACTTGAAATCATAACTTGTACATCGCATCATGTGCTCAACAATCCGAGAATGGTTTTTATAAACAATTTATTTTGTATGTTGTAAAAAAGATACTTTTATTCCTGTTGAAAGTTTATTGCAATAGCTTTACGAAACCGAATTGCAAAATACCAATATCGGATTTCATAGAGCTGTTGAAAGAATATGGAATGTTTCGACAAGAGGTAGTAATCATGAAGTTTGCTTAAGGAGTAGTACTTTAACTTCAAAGCATTTTTTCAAGTTGAATGTTTTTTTATACCTTCGTTGATTTTTAATGACTAAGAGTAAATATAAAAATACCCACTTAGATATTATTTAAATAGTTTTCTGTGTGCTTAAGACAAGTAAATGAACTCCTAAAAAGTGATAATGGCATATGCTCATTCCAGCAGAATGATATTAATATAAAGCAATACCATATACATTTTGTCAATGAGAGAGAGAGAGAGAGAGAGAGAGAGAGAGGTAAATAATTTCGATTATGGATATCTGTGAATTCTATGCATTTATTTCATCTAATATATTATATATTTACTGCAAATTATGTAAGGAATATCGTTTCGGTATTTTGTACTACACTGTCTGTATTTAAAAATTGATTCTATGTAAAATGGAATATTTTACAAAATAATTTCTCTCTCTCTCTCTCTCTCTCTCTCTCTCTCTCTCTCTCTCTCTCTCTCTCTCTCTCTCTCTCTCTCTCTCTCTCTCTCTCTCTCTCTCTCTCTCTCTCTCTCTCTCTCTCTCTCTCTCTCTCTATCTAGCTAGCTAGCTAGATAGCTAGCTATATATCTATCTGTTTATCTATCTATATATCTATCTATCTATCTATTTATCTATATATCTCTCTATCTAGCTTTCTATCTTTCTATCTATCTATCAATATTTCTTTCTCTCTTATTTTCGCTCTCGCTCTCTCATTCTCTGTCTGCCTGTCTGTCTGTCTGTCTGTTTCTCTCTCTATCTATCTATCTATTTAGTTATTTATCTATCTGTCTATCTATCTATTTATCCATGTATCTATTTATCTATTTATTTATCTATCTATCTATCTATCTATCTACCTATTTATCTATCTGTCTATCTATCTATCTATCTTTCTATCTATCTATCTATATATCAATCTATCTATCATCTATCTATCATCTATCCATCTATCTATCTATCTATCTATCTATCCTCTCTCATTCTCTGTCTGCCTGTCTGTCTGTCTGTCTGTTTCTCTCTCTATCTATCTATCTATTTAGTTATTTATCTATCTGTCTATCTATCTATTTATCCATGTATCTATTTATCTATTTATTTATTTATCTATCTATCTATCTATCTATCTATCTATCTATCTATCTATCTATCTATCTATCTATCTATCTATCTATCTATCTATCTATCAATCTATCTATCATCTATCTATCATCTATCCATCTATCTATCTATCTATCTACCTATTTATCTATTTATCTATCTATCTATCTATCTATCTATCTATCTATCTATCTATCTATCTATCTATCTATCTATCTATCTATCTATCTATCTATCTATCTATCTATCTATCTATCTATCTATCTATTTATCTATCTATCTATCTATCTATCTATCTATCTATCTATCTATCTATCTATCTATCTATCTATCTATCTATCTATCTATCTATCTATCTATCTATCTATCGATCGATCGATCTAGCTATCTGTGTGTGAGTGCGTGTGTTTTATAGAAACCCAGTGACTAAAAGCTTCAAATCAAACCATGAGAGGTATTTTGCTATTAAGGATACCTACTTCATATATACTGATTATTCAGCCAGTTCACGTTTTCTCTGAAGTACAGTATAATACTGAAGATTTGAGTTCACTGTATTTCGGGAATGATGCAATGCCAGCGATCTAAGACGGTGATAAAAGTCAAATCCAATTTCTTTTCACAGGATCTAGATTGGCAAAGTTTAAACTGATGGTTTCCTTGTTGCCCTGAACCATGCATTTTTTAAACAAACTCCTTAAGTTTTATTCATTTGTTGATCAACTTTTTATTCAATTATATGCTCAAATATCTATTTATTTATATATTTATATAGTTATTTATACATGTATTTATGAATTATTTATGTATTTACATAGTTACCTAGTTAAACATTTATTTAACAAACATTTGAATAAATCTTTATTAACACTTACTTAAGTATATGTTTTTTTGCAAATGTATTCTTAATTATTTATTTTTTTATTTACATATTTATTTGTTGAGTTATATATAAGTTTTAAAGATTATTTATTTTCCTATTAATTTATCTACTATAAGAGTTGCTTAGTTATAGTAGCCTGCTCATTTAGTTAGCTAAATATTGAATAGAATCAGTAGTTTTGAATGCTGAATATATTTCCCTCACTAAGATATGCTTTACTTGATGTTGCTTTCAATTGCAGTCTACACCACTATATATAGCTTGTGGTAGCCTAAATTAATCTAACAAGGCTAGGCTAGATTAATATTGTTTGGTTAGGTTAGAGTTCAATAGAGTCCTGACCTAAGCAAGCTTATCTATCAAAACTTTGTTAGTTTAGGATAGCTTACAACAGAATACCGCTAGTGAGGTAATATGCACACAAAACTAGCCCCCTTTACTCTTCATCATGAAATGTGTCTACATTCATGCAGAGTATGGCTCATAATGGCTGTGCAAACTACATCACAGAATACCATTAAGATTATCGTAATCTCTGTATCAATATCCCGGAGTTTTTTTAATGTCAACGTACCATAGTTATAATAATAAAAAAAAAACTACCAAAAAAGAAAGAATTAGGATAAAAAAGTTTAACAAATATTTCCCAAATTCCCTTATTTTGTAGATGTAAGCATGGTTATCAAAAGCTAATCCTATCCAATAGCTAAAGCAGTTTTAAGAGTGGTATTCAAATTCCTCCTATGAATGATTTTCACTTGATTGGATTGTGTATACCAGAGTGAGAAGCAGCGTTGGAGAGACAGATGGAATTGAGGTAGGAATTGTATTATACCATGGGTCAGCACTTAGTTCATTCACCTTCAGTGAGGTGATGGATGTAATGACCAAAGATGTGAGAGAAGCAGTGCCATGGTGCATATTATATGCAGATGACATTGTATTGTGTGCAGAGGGGAGGGGGGATTTGGAGAAGTTGTAGGGATGAAGAGCAGCACTTGAGGAGAGTAGGTCAAAGATCAAATATATGTGAGCCAACATTGCTGAGGATGGTGGACATAGCATTAGAATGGATTGGGAATACATAAAGAGAGCACAAAAGTTCAAGTACTTGGGGTCCATAGTGGAGGCTAGTGGAAGCATAGCAGCTCTGATGGGCATTTGCTGTTACCACGGGGCTGCGTTTTACAAAGGTAGCCCTGTGGTAGGGGCAGTAGTGGAGTTGGCAGTTGTGAAGCGACACAGGTTGTGGAAGAGCCGGGAGGATGTGCTGTGGCACTCCAGCAATATTTGAACGGTCGCTAGTTCCCTCGTCATTGCCCATAGAGCAAAGTAATCCCCTTATTGCTTTCTTTTTTTATGTCGGCTATCCCCCAAGTAAAAGGGGAAACAGCCAAGGTAGATAGATGTAACAGAAGCTGCTAGTGTTTTGAATTAGACCTAAAGACTCTTAGCTATGCTAGAGCATGATGACTCTTCAAGAAACAAAATTACTCTGCCAAGATGCAACCATTGCATCACTGCAGGATCGAGTCTGGGTCATGGGCCAGTCGATAGGGGTTAGAATAAGGAACAAAATTATAGAGAGTTACAATAAGTTTTATCACCTTTGTAATAGGGTTCTTAATAACATATGAATTTTGCACCCCTCTACCTCCCCGAATTTACCGACCATCTTGAAAAAATGGAGGTCAAAAACAGATTTTTTGTAATTATCTCACTTAGAACCCACTTTAGAGGAAAACATGTAGATATATAAAATAATTTATATGAAATTTCCTACAAAATATGTTTTATAAATTTTTCTAGTGTGATGCGCGGTTTTGACGCTAGAGGTGCGATAATGTTTGCATGTTTTTGAGTCATACCCTCAATTACGTAATATGACATGGAAAATTATCTTGTATGCTTTATTAAAGGATGTTTTGAACTCTTACAATAATTGTACTTTTTAATTTTTTTTTGGGGGGTGTATGAATAAGGACCGGTTAAAGAGCAATTAATTCTTTTGTGGAAAAAATTTCTTCATCAGGGAAATATTTCATTTGTGAAGGGAATATTTCTGAGGGAGTGACCCATGAAGTGAAAGAAAAAGGTGTGCAAACACTGATAGACCACAACAGTTAATGGAAAGGTGGAAATCATTCTCAGCTAAAAGGATTGGGAAAAAGTGAAAGAGCATGAAAAATTTAGAAAATTGTATACCAAAGAAAGAAGTGCTGAAGCTTTTCACACCAGACGTCAAGCCTCTCCAAGACCTACAATATCTTTAAGGAGCCCAGTACCGGATTTAGATTTTCTTCATGACATTTTTTTTTCTGTCTTTATTTTTTTTTTAAAAATGCATATGATGAGTTATTGAAAGGCAAAGTAAAAATTTCTAAGTGTGCATGAAGCTATACTGCTTGTGGAGACTATTCATGTTAGGGACACTAGTTTGAAAGGAGGTGAAAAGAGAAATGATGACTGGGACAAAACAGTTAAATACTGTATTTATAATGAAGTTGATTTAGTTGCTGAAGAAGCAAGGCACCATTCAACATGCTGGAAGAAATTCTACCAAACATCCTCTGCAATAAAACGTGGTAGTCCCAAAAGTGCTACAGTTTCATAGGCAATGACCAATGAGAGATATGAGGGTCCAACTGAAAAAAACAATTAAATATGAACTGATGCAAAAAAAGGAGACGACATTGTTTTATATGTAAACAAAAATAGAAAACCTATAGTCTGCTTACGTGATATAGGGATCAAGATGATTGCTGATGCTCGATATGAAAAACAAAGAAGTAACGATAAGAATGCAGGGATGCTTCGAATAGTAATCACTGCTGCAAATATAATTGCTGAAGATATGAGGTCACAGATATAGGAGACGGGCCAGTATCCACCGCTATGCATCTATCTATATACATCTATCTATATATACATTTATCTATA
>JAXCGZ010008137.1:37500-54228 GCA_037179515.1 Halocaridina rubra
GGTTCTCAATCTTTTGGCCCGCGACCCCTCAAACAATATTAGTTGAAACTCGTGACCCCCGCCTTCCCCAAAATTCCTTCTGACACACACGCACACACAAACACAATACATGCCTATGCCCCAGATCATAACAACATAGTAAAAACAAATATGAAAAGATAAATATTATAGGCACACGCATTGTAGAGTTAGCACATTCAATACTTTTTGGCTTTACTTTAACAGAAATGATTAGAAGGTTTAGGAATTTGCCAGATCTGTTGTTTGACTTTATGAAATGTTACTATAGAGCTTGGCTTTAAAACTTAAGTCGATCATAATACTGTTTTGTTATTCATTTTTTAACATCACCTCTGGACCCCCAAAATCATCTCGTGCCGAACCGGGGGTCGAGACCCCAAGGTTGAGATCTACTGACATAGAGCAACTACTGAAAGGATGCAAGATCTGAATGTGACGATTGCCATTGCTACTACTACTACTGGTCAATGTCATTTGTTAAAGGGCATGAATGATTTTTTAATGTCATTCAAGAGTAGAATACGAAAAGATAAATTCATAAGAATATATGAATATATTGATGACATTCAATTAAGATGTATGACAATTATTCTCTTTAGAGCTAAATATTACAGAAAGCCATCAAAAGGAAGATCAATAAGTGAACTTGTACTTAATATGAAATATAGTAAACTGAGTTTTATTGAACACAGCATTAATTGAAGTGACTATGAGGCTGACAGAGAAAGTAAAAATTCTAGTTACAATGCAGCATTTCATCCAGATCTTCTCACCAAGAATAAAGGAGCTAAATTTCATGTGCAAAACTTAGAAAAAAACATATCTTCTGATACGATTAGGTTAATTTCAGACTGTGTGACTTAACAAGAGCAGGAAATGAAACCGACCTCTAAAAGAAGTTTAAAGTTTTATATTTATGATTTCATAAATGCTGTTGGTCAGCATTGTTTCAGAAGTATGGCAGAACTAGTGTTCACTAAGTAATTTCTAACTATATCAAATTTGAAAGTGCATTCAGCCTTAGTTAAGACCAAAGTAAGAAAAAAAAGTGAGCCAAGTTTTTAAAGAACATCTTGATGATAAAATCATATATATTGTTGAACAATGTCTGTTACAATTATTTTTTGTTCCAGGAGATATGATGAGAAATCTCAATAACAGCATGTGTTATAATGAAAGACAACAAGAAGACTGGGATAACATTGAAGCTAAAGAAGCAGTGAAAATTTGGCTGAAGAATTTGAGAAATAATTGTCTAGAGGTGTGTTTGAGCTGTAATGGAAAAGTGAAATAAATGATGAATTTTCAGTTACATTTTTTTTTTTGCAAGATTCCAAACGCTTGTTAGTATTTTATTTTTTTTAATAAGATATATCATAAAGAAAATAAATTTACAGTGTGTATTTGATTATATATATATATATATATATATATATATATATATATATATATATATATATATATATATATATATATATATATATATATATATATATATATATATATATATATATATAGAGCAACACCAAAACAGCTTAGAACCAGAAGAGCGACGCCAAAGGGTGGCTCCAAATAGTCCCTATCTGTGGATAGTATGATTCGCCTTTTCCTTGAGACTTTGTAAAATATATTCGCCAATGCCCCTGGGCTGTAAGAATCCATTCAAGTGATTTTGAATGACGACACATGATCCACGTACAACTGTGGAATTGGGAGAACGTCTATTATGCATATTTTCTTCTTACTCTCTGACAATGAACTCATTCTCCGTGAACTCAGACTTTTACTAAGTGCAGAAAGCATCAATAGATTATATGCTTGTGAATCACAGACTGCTAGAGACATTATTAAATGACAAATGTGAAGTTTATATTTATAAACTGTTCTTGTATTCTTTTAACTGACATAATCTTTCGATAATATATGAAAAGTTTATGTCTCCTTTCCAAACTCAAGACGTGATGACATACCCATGGATTAGAGAGTTATTCATCCATCATGACTAAATTTTATTTCCCATTTCATTTTACTTCATTTAAGACTAAGGATCTATCGAGACTGGCAGTTGCGTAATGATACCTGTAATTCTTTATTCAATATTAATTTCAAATACGAAAAAAAGAATTTGTCTTTTATTATTAGGTTATTGATAGACTCACATGCAAAGAAAGGTATAAACATCCATGTCCTCTGTTCTAGAAATGGTTTTGTATTTTATAAGGCAATTGGGAAAAACGCAATTTGTAAGGAAAAAATAATTTGGAAAATTCAGTTTATCAGTAAAAAAAAAAAATATTATTCTCTCCAAAGGCAATTAAAAGGAATCGTGTGTGAAGCTAATATTGATATGAGAATCACATATTAATATTTACAGTCTCTCTCTCTCTCTCTCTCTCTCTCTCTCTCTCTCTCTCTCTCTCTCTCTCTCTCTCTCTCTCTCTCTCTCTCTCTCTCTCTCTCTCTCTCTCTCTCTCTCTCTCTCTTGATTACAGTTTCTTACAGCTAACGAACGGAGCAAATATTTTCTATTTTTATTTACTTCATGGTGTTAATTAGAACTGGATAAGACACTGACTTAAATTTTCAGAAATTCAGTGAATGTTTTCAACACTCTTGTTTTATTTTTTCTTCTACATATACAATATGACTATTAAATTTAGTGTGCATATGAAGAGAGGCAAATATATAGTTATTTAATTTTTTTTTGAATAGAGAGAAAGTGAGAGAGAAAAAGAGAGGGAGATAGAGAAAGAGAGATAGAAAGAGTGAGAGAAGAAAAAGAAAAAGAGAAAGAGATAAAGAGAGAGAGAGTAAGAGAGAGAAAGAGGGAGATAAAGAAAAATAGAAGGAGAGAGAGAGAGAGAGAGAGAGAGAGAGAGAGAGAGAGAGAGAGAGAGAGAGAGAGAGAGGAGAGAGAGAGAGAGAGAGAGAGAGAGAGAGAGAGAGAGAGAGAGAGAGAGAGAGAGAGAGAGATGGTAAACAATGTTTACATTTCAGTATTGCTCTGTATTAATAAGTGATGTTATAATATGAACAACAATATTTGTCTTGGATATGATTTTCATCAACATTGCTTCTTTATTTATGAGTGATTTTGCGATATTTTTTTCAAATGCATCGGCTGACATATTTAAACCTGTAACTTTAATGCCATAGACTGAAATATATATATATATATATATATATATATATATATATATATATATATATATATATATATATATATATATATATATATATATATATATATATATATATATACATATATATATATATATATATATATATATATATATATATAATATATATATATATATATATATATATATATATATATATATATATATATATATATATATATATATATATATATATATATATATATATATATATATATATATATATATATATATATATATATATATATATATATATATATATATATATATATATATATATATATATATATATATATATATATATATATATATATATATATATATATATATATATATATATATATATATATATATATATATATATATATATATATATATATATATATATATATATATATATATATATATATATATATATATATATATATATATATATATATATATATATATAATATATATATATATATATATATATATATATATATATATATATATATATATATATATATATATATATATATATATATATATATATATATATATATATATATATATATATATATATATATATATATATATATATATATATATATATATATATATATATATATATATATATATATATATATATATATATATATATATATATATATATATATATATATATATATATATATATATATATATAGTTTCTTATATCCATCCATAGCAGAAAAATGACATATGCATCCATACAAAGCAGAGAAAGAGACATTTACATCCATCCATTGCAGAGAAAATGGCATATGCATCCATACATTGCTGAGAAATATGTACTAAATATGTCCTAAAGAAGCACCATTTGCAGGTAATGGTGGAGAGATTTATTTGAGTGTTGATGGTGCAGCTATTGGCTCACCTCTTGTACCTTTATTTGCTAACTTCTCTATGGGAACTTAAAGGAAAAAGTATTCGAAAATATAAAAAAAAAATCCATCATATGCTGTATATACATAGATGATATATTTGTATGTACTAGTACAATTGAAGAGCTCATGGAACTTGGAAGTCAACTTACAGTAAATTCCATATTAAACATTACCCATGACCTTAATATAAATGGTGCACTCCTTTTCTTAGACATATACCTTACAGTGAAGAACAATACCTTCTCTACAGAAGTTCATATTAAAGAAGCAGACTTGGGAATATGCCTAAATCAAGAAAGTGAATGCCCATAGAGATACAAAATAACAATAAGTAAAGTTTGCATAAAAGGAACTTTATCACTGCTCTGACTGGAAAAGAGTAGACACATATTTAGAGAGAACACATATCCTCTTGATATTAATCATTGCTATCTTCTCAACCACAAGAGGAAGTTCTATTCATGGAAACTTCAGTGCACAAAACCACGAGTTGCTTCAGTCTTATTTGTGCTGATGTGGGAGGAATTGAGCCCCTTGATTTCTCTCTCACTCTCAATCTGGAGCAACTATCAAACACCCAAAACGTCATCCGCATTGCCACGACCAAGGAACTAATATTCTTTACTTATTCTTTACTTCAAATCCTGCAGACTATTAATATCCTGTACTTTTCCCTCTAGTCAATTGTGATCACTCTTTAATCTCAATCTCTTCCATTTCCCCTCCCATAACATCAGTTCCTCCTACTCAGCACCGTGTTTGGAACTTCAGGCATAACCAACGTGATAATTTGTACAACATTCTTTTTGATTTTGTATGGGACGATTACTGTTTTTGGACCTGTAACCCGGATCAGTCAGCCATGAAATTGCAGAGATAACCTAGGGAATGGATGCATTCACTTCTACTCTATTAAGACTTATTCTCCCATAACTGTCAGCGTGACAGTGCCTGCTCTATGGCTATGTAGACAATGGATAAGGCATAATGGTAAAACCAAGCCTCTCCTTTTGATTTAAATTGCTCTGCTTTTATAACTATAAGGAATCGCTGCACTCCTCAGATTCGTCGGTATAAAGCTTACTTTTATATATGTAGAATTGATGCCAAAACTCCTCTCCCAATCATAAATGATCTGGCCCTTAACCAGAGAGCTCTCTAAAAACTTTAGTGACCTAAGTTGACACCTCCCATTTATCCGGAAGGTTCTAAAGCTTAATCTCTCTATGACAAAGACACTCTTATGCTCTCATTTGTATGGTAACTCTTCTGTAATGATCTAAGCACCCTTGACCTTCGTACTTTACCCCTCACGAACCCTATGTAATAATCTATTCCTTCTTCACGGAAATTCCATGAGGTTTTCTGCTATTTAAAGAAGAACAAAGCATATGGACCTAGTAATATCCATGCAAGGTTCCTTAAGGAATTTACAAATAAACTGGCTCCTTTGCTTTGCAATCGTTTACTCCTCATTCTTTCAACTAGGAAGCACGATCTACTTCAGCCTGTTCTTAAGGTAGGTGAATATTTTATTCTTACCAAGTACCGACCACATGCTCTAATTGCTGCTATCACTAAAGTATTCGTAACTTTGCTCAGTTCTCACATTTTGAAGCTAACAAACTTGCTTTCAAATATACGGTACGGTTTTTGCAAGGCAATATCCACTCTGCCCTCTTGTTCTATCTCACTCATGTTTGAGCATATTCTTTGAAAAAATATGGGAATCCTTTGTCACCTCTTTTGATATCCTTATGGCTCTTGACAGAGTAGCATAAAACTCTGTTGACCAAACTTCCTATTATGGCAGTACCTCTTCTCTCTGTTCTCTGACTTCCAGTGTTCTTTCTGATTACTTTACATCTGTGGTTATTGATGGTGCAACATTAAACATTTAGCTCATTCCAAGTTACCAGTGGTGTTCCACAGGGCTCTGTTCGTTCACATACCCTAATCCTTCTCTTCATCAATGAACTCCTCAATTACTCATTCTCATTTCCTACTCACACCTTTTCCTACGATCTTACCTTATATATTCCTCTGCCTTCTTTTCATATCCTTCATCTGTTACTCATAATCAGTCTCGCCTCACTCTCTCTTCAACTCTCAGTCTTGAATTAGAGAGTGTGTGTGAGTAGGACCGTAGCAACAATGATAAATTTGATGACTATAAGAAGTAAATTTTTTTATATATTAACCTTCCTCTCCTGATAGCTCTATCGACTTTGAAAACAACAGAATTTAACATCTAAATTTTTCTAACACATTAGGAAATTTGATTGCTACTCCAGGCTCTAGGAGGGGAGTTCGTGGCCATCTCTGCTTTACTTAATCAACCATGATTTTATTGTTCTATATATCAAGGGCTTTCAGAAAGATTTGGGTGATTCATTTGAATTTGCCTAAATTTTGCTACAGAGGGCGCTTTTCAAAATCGCCTCAAAGATGTGCAGGCAACGCAAGTTAAAGTTTCTCCTTGTTTTCCACTCCTGTAATATGCATATATATATATATATATATATATATATAATATATATATATATATATATATATATATATATATATATATATATATATATATATGCATATATATATATATATATATATATATATATATATATATATATATATATATATATATATATATATATATATATATAATATATATATATATATATATATATATATATATATATATATATATATATATATATATATACATATATATACATATATATATATATATATATATATATATATATATATATATATATATATATATATATATATATATATATATATATATATATATATATATATATATATATATATATGCATATAATAAAGAGAGAGAGAGAGAGAGGGGAGAGAGAGAGAGAGAGAGAGAGAGAGAGAGAGAGAGAGAGAGAGAGAGAGAGAGAGAGAGAGAGAGAGAGAGAGAGAGAGAGAGAGATAGAGATATAGAGATATATGTATATATATATATATATATATATATATATATATATATATATATATATATATATATATATATATATATATATATATATATATATATATATATATATATATATATATATATATATATATATATATATATATATATATATATATATATATATATATATATATATATATATATATATATATATATATATATATATATATATATATATATATATATATATATATATATATATATATATATATATATATATATATATATATATATATATATATATATATATATATATATATATATATATATATATATATATATATATATATATATATATATATATATATATATATATATATATATATATATATATATATATATATATATATATATATATATATATATATATATATATATATTTATATATATATATATATATATATATATATATATATATATATATATATATATATATATATATATATATATATATATATATATATATATATATATATATATATATATATATATATATATATATATATATATATATATATATATATATATATATATATATATATATATATATATATATATATATATATATATATATATATATATATATATATATATATATATATATATATATATATATATATATATATATATATATATATATATATATATATATATATATATATATATATATATATATATATATATATATATATATATATATATATATATATATATATATATATATATATATATATATATATATATATATATATATATATATATATATATATATATATATATATATATATATATATATATATATATATATATATATATATATATATATATATATATATATATATATATATATATATATATATATATATATATATATATATATATATATATATATATATATATATATATATATATATATATATATATATATATATATATATATATATATATATATATATATATATATATATATATATATATATATATATATATATATATATATATATATATATATATATATATATATATATATATATATATATATATATATATATATATATATATATATATATATATATATATATATATATATATATATATATATATATATATATATATATATATATATATATATATATATATATATATATATATATATATATATATATATATATATATATATATATATATATATATATATATATATATATATATATATATATATATATATATATATATATATATATATATATATATATATATATATATATATATATATATTACATTTCCCATTGATGAACAAGAGTATTTGAGATTCTGTCTGTCCATGCAAGGTTAGACGACGATTGTCGTTTTACTTACTAATTAGGTCTCTTCTCTCCAGTAGCATGCTTTGCACTGAACTCTTTTATTGGAAAAATGTTTCACATTATGCTTTGGAGAATAATTTTAATTGGAAAATAGTTTCATGGTTTGCTTTATAAAATGGTGTTAGTAAAACAATTTCCTCCTTTTCTCTCTAAATGGGATGAAGTTGGAATGCAGTTAATTAAAGAGGAGTCAAGGGCCTACGCGAGCATGTATTAAATGATCTGAAAATCATGCAGTGTTATGAGTTAACCAAATGACTTTTGTAGATAAAATATAGCAATAAATAAATGTCCAGTGGCTGAAACATGAAATAAATTACAATATTTATATAGAGTTTTGAAAAGAGATTCATATTGTATATATAATTTTCAAATAAGAATCTTGTTTGCTAAGCATAGTATATGAGTCAGTAAGTTTTTGCAGTAAAAGTTTGGCGAATCATGTCACTGCAAACAACATCCCTCTTGTTCACTGTCTTTTCAACTGTTCTGAAGTAAAAACTTCTTAATATACTTCACTGTTGTGTTATAAGTATTTGTGACAAATAAATACACTGATATAAAAAAAGAACTGACAAATCTCAATATGCATAACGTTTCTTTCCAATTATTTGATGACAGTAATTGTTAAATATGATGATTTAAATGATACACATCAGCAGACCAAATAAACAAACTAAATTAATGAGATAAGTGTTCTTAAGCTGACTTTTTTATATCAAAAGGAATACAAACTTTATAAAGCAAATATGCCTTGGCCTCATCTGTTATGATAAACAAGTTTGCGAACCAACATTCCCTGTTTTGTGCATGGATGTGCGAGAAATATCTGAGTTATATAAAGTATATAATGAGAGTGGGTTGAGTCTGTCTGACAGGATGTGAGTTTTCCATGCTGAAAGAGCTCATCTTTCTTTCATATTATAATGTTTAACTTGCGGTATGGTTTTTCTCTGACGCTTTTCAAACAAGGTTTTACCCTCTCTCTCTCTCTCTTTATTGTCTCTTCTTTTCACCAGCCGGCCATCTCTCACAAAGTTTGGATGGCATTATATACGAAGAGTTAGCATACACTATTAAATTTTATAAACTCGCAATTTACTACTATCCCTATTGCATTAATTTATAAATATGTTCATATATGATTATTTTCATGAGGGCAAAAAGGTAGTATTAATATTCCTTACTTAGGAGGTTTTTTCCTGCAAAAATTAAATGTAGCATGCTATTTTGTTTTTACCCATTTAATTCTTTTTATATATAATTTACATAATTGTACTTTTTGCCTTGTGCAAGCTCAATATTATGAAGGTACTTGTTCATCATCAATAATGGTATACTTACTGAGCTTGTTTCCGGAGACTTTGCTTACGGACGCTTTGCCTACTGATATTATGCACACTGTAGGGTAATCATTCAATGCAGGCACCTAACCACACAGAAAGAACAAAAATGCATGAGTAAGAAAAAAACACAACATTTGGTATTATGGTCTGCATAGTAGTGATGCATGCGAATTCTGTTTAGACATGATGCGAAAAAAAGGAAAAGCATCTCCTAAGGTATTAAGAACTTTCAATGCAGACGCAGTTATGCGTAGTGTATAACAAGCACATGATCACACGCATGCAAGCACACACATGCCTCACACAAACAAGACATCAGTTAAGTAATGTTGAGTTGATTTTCTAAGGTAACCAATTCCTTCGGAAGTTTGTTAATACTGAAAACCTAATTCAAATACATGAAGATTTGATGAAGAAAGATATGTATTTGATTCTACCACTTCTACCAAGTCTCTTGCTATGCTTGAGGAGCTTTGAAACTGTTTTTACAACTAATCATTGATATGACCATGACTGCTCTGTGGATATTTATGCAATGGATCAGCACGCATTTCATACCAAGCCTTTCCTTCAGATTAAACCTGCTCTGCTTTTGTTTTAACGAGGAATCGCTTTGCTGCTCAGATTCAAAGGTATAAGGATTCCTTTTTCAAGAAGGATGTTGATGACCTAAGCTCCTGTCCCACAGTAAAATGTTTCTAGTCCTTAGCCAAAACAATTAAGAACTTCTGTATCTCAAGTTTTCCTCCTCTCATTCATTCTGAGGGTTCTTTACCTTGTCCTCCCACTGATGAAGGCACTCAATTTAGAACTCATTTTTCTGCCAACAATTCTGTATACAATTACATAGCACTTGAACCACATCTTTACCCCACCCTAACACAGAGCCCATAAAGTTCTTTGTTCTCAAAAGACAATCGAAGCATCAATTTATTTTCCTTCATTCTCTCAACCAGCATCCATCCTTCATCTTGGACCCATGCTCTTGTTCAACCTGTTCCAAAGAAAGATGACCCCTCTGTTCCTTACAACACAGGCTTATTACTCTAACCTCTCTTATCATTAAAGCATTTTAAACTTTGCTCAATTCACACTTCTTGAAATGTTTTAAATTTAACTTGCTTATCTCCAGTTACCAGTACGGTAAGATCCACTGGTGACCTTCTATCACATCTTACTCATGTATGGTCATCTTCTCTGAGTAACTATGGGGAATCCTTGGTCATCGCTCTATATATTTCCAAGGCTTTTCAGAGAGTCTGGCACAAGGCTTTGTTGGTCAAACTCCCTGCTTATGGCATTATCCCTGCTCTCTGTTTTCTGATTTCCAGTTTTCTTTCTGACCGTCTTGTTTTTGTGGGTATTGACATTACAACATGTAGTTTAGTCCTTATTACTAATGATGTTAGTCATGGCTCTATTCTTTCACCTACTTAGTTTCTTCTCTTCATCACCGATCTTCTTCAGTCCCCATCCTCATATCTCCTCCACGCCTTTACCGACGACTTTACCCTTCATTTTTCTTTTGCCTTCTGTTCACCACCTCCTTTTGCTACTCGTAATCAGTCTTGTATCACTCTTTCTTCTATTCTCAACTCTGATTTTTAGAGGGTATCTGAGTGGGGCAGCCATAACTTTAGTTAAATGTAATGCCTCCAAGAAACAGTTCATGGCTAATTCTTTATATTCTACTTTTCCTAATAGCCCTATTTTCTTCGAGGCTAACGAAAATTAACCTTTTAACTCTATTAGCATTTGAGGAATCCAGATAGCCAGTAACTTGTCTTGGCGAAATCATATGATCCCAATTTCTAATTCTGCCTCCAAAGAATTGGGTGTTCTGCTTAATTTTTGTTTAGTCTTCTCTGCTCAGAGTACTATTCGGAAATCTGGGGTGCTTCTAATACTTATTTTCTTGATAAGGTTGAATCTAAGACAATCAGATTCATCAATGACCCTTCTCTTTTTTTTATGAGTGTAACAGTGGAACAGGCAAAATAAAAAGCTGCCATTATCAATAAAGGCCCCGGCATTAGGAAAATATTAAGACGATGGAAAAGGGAAAGCTTATGGACAAGACAGAGAGGAGGTAATGATACACAAATGAAAAGGACAGACTGAAAAATATTCAAAATACAGAGGACCTAGAGATTTGGAAGATTAGGCAATGAGATGACGATATATCTGCTTTTTGAAGGAAACTAGGTTATAAGAATATGGAAATACAGAAATTGGAAGAAAGTTCCAGAGTCTAGAGGTAGATGGGAAGAAGCAGTTGCTGCACCGACCAATATGCGAGCTACAAATCTCCACATAGTACCTGAGAGACAAGACCTCTTGGTGAGCGTTACACGGCCTCGGCAGTTGGGGAGGAATGCAACTAGCCATTTCATCAGAGCAGCGATGGAAGAAGTAGCAATTGAAAAGCAATTTCAGCAAAGAGAGAAGGAATCCAGATTAGAAGTGAGAGAAGGATCATTAATGAGTCTAACTGCCTTAGATTCAAACCTACAAGGAGATAAGTATAGAAAATAAGCACCCCAGAAGAGTGAGCATTATTCTAAGCAGGAATGGATAAGACCTTTATAGATTTTAAGAAACTGTAAAGAGGAAAAGTAATGTCAAAAACGAAACAGAACTCCCAATTTTTTGGATGAAGATTTATTAATTTGGATTATGTGATTCCTCCAAGAGGTAGCCCTGTGGTAGGGGTAGTAGGGGAGTTGGCATTTATGAAGCGACACAGATTGTGGAAGAGCCAAGTGACACTCCAGCAGTGCCATCTGAACAGTCGCTAGCTCCCTTGTCATGGCCCATAGGGCAAAGTAATCCCCTTATTGTTTCTTTTTTTTATGTTGGCTACCCAACAATTAAAGGGGGGAGACAGCCAAGGTAGATAGAATAGATTCCTCCAAGACAAGTTGAAGGCTATATCTATTCCTAATATGTTGATTGAATTAAGAAGGTAAATTTCGTAAGGGCTATCAGGAGGAGAAGAGGATAAAGAGATAGCCAGAAACTGTCGTGGATATATGAAATTTAACGAAATTTTAAGTGCCCCACTCAGACACCCAGTGTAAATCGGAGTTGAGAGTAGAAGAAAGAGTGATGCGAGACTGATTACAAGTAGCAGATGAAAGAAAAGGCAAAGAATCGTTAGTGATGAAGAAAAGTAATGGAGTAGGTGAAAAAACAGAGCCATGTGGAATACCACTGGTGACAGGGAAAGGGCTAGATGTTGCACCATTAACAATTACAGATATAAAATGGTTTGAAAGAAAACTTGAAATCACAGAATAGAGTTAAAGGTTAAGCCCATTGGCAGGGAGTTTGGCTAACAGAGCCTTTTACCAGACTCTGTCAAAAGCCTTTGAGATATCAAAAGCGACAACAAAGGATTCCCCATAGTTCATTAATAAAGATGATAATACATGAACAAGATATGACAGGAAGTCACCAATGGATCTTGCCTTGCGGAAGCTGAACTGGTGATTGACAATACGTGAGTTAGATTCGAAGGGTTTCAAGAAACAGGCATTGAGCAAATTTTCAAAAATCTTTAGCAATAGAGGAGGTTAGGGCAATAGGTCTGTAGTTTGAAGGGATAGAGAGGTCACCCTTCTTAGGAAAAGGTTGAATTAGAGTATCCTTCCAAGATGAAGGAGAGATACTGGTCCACAGAATAAGGCAAAAAAGACGGTAAAGCAGGAGCTTCGGTTCATCTACAAACTCCTTAAGGAATCTTACAGGGGTACCATAGGGACCAGATGCCTTATTTGTCATTAGAGAGTGAAGAGCCTTAAGAACTTTTGCATGAAGAAAGGATAAAGGAGGGCATAGGGATAGAGAGGGGTTAAGACTGAGGGACAGATCAGCTGGAATCATTTACGAAAGACTTGGTAGAAAATTTATAACCAAAGAGAGAGGACTTTGTCAGTGGGAGAGCAAGCTATAAAACCATCAGAAGGAAAGCGAGGGGGAAAGCTTGAGTTGCAAAAGATTTTGAAAAGGTTTCTGGTTAAGGACCAGAAACATTTGTCAGAGGGAGAGGAGTTAAAACAATCATCTTTCCTTCTTATACCTTACACCAGGGGTGTGCAACCTGCGGCCCAAGGGCCGCATGCGGCCCTCAAAGGCTTTCATTGCGGCCCTTTCTCCTAAAAATAAATAAGCTATAGTGCGGCCCTCAGAGAGAGAGAGAGAGAGAGAGAGAGGAGAGAGAGAGAGAGAGAGAGCCTCGAACTGAATATTCCAACAACTCTCTCTCTCTCTCTCTCTCTCTCTCTCTCTCTCTCTCTCTCTCTCTCTCTCTCTCTCTCTCTCTCTCTCTCTCTCTCTCTCTCTCTCTCTCTCTCTCTCTTGTGTTTTCATCAACAACCCTTCCTCAATAACCGATGGTACGAGGGGTCATCGTTATCAGTAACCCCTTTTAAGACTATTGTAAACACCGAAACGATCATTATTTTTAAGGTTGGATGTTTACACTTTTTACACTCTCTGCTATGCTTTGCAGTACAGCCGTACAGGAATTAATATAGTTCTCAGTTTATCTCAGACTCAAGTGGTGAAATCAGTTTGCTTCATTTGTTGTGGTTGATTTGTGATTACGGTATTCTAAGTCTATAACTCTTAAGTTGTTAATGTTGCAGTTTTGTGATTGGCTTTAGAAAACTTGCAAGCAAAACATTTTGAGAATTATATATTTCTGCTGAAGTTTGGTACTAATTATATTGCAATCTATTATATTATTCTTAATTAAAGCCTTTAATTAAGAAAAATGTAATAGATTGCAATATAATTAATACCACATTTTCAGCAGAAATATATAATTCTCAAAATGTTTTGCTTGCAAGTTTTCTAAAGCCAATTACAAAACTGCAACATAAACAACTTAATTAGAGTTAGTCTTTAATTTAAAGTTAACTTTTTCCTATTATATATTTTGCTCAGCAGGAGAGATCTTATTGCACTAATAATGGCTTCTACGAGTAAAAAACGCAAGATTTCAGATGAAAACCGGAGTTTTCAAGAGAAATGGACTTAACAATATTTATGCATACAATCAGGGGGGAAAGTATTGTGCCTTGTGTGCCATGAAACCATTTCTGTTTTAAAAGAATATAACATCAAAAGACACTACATCACAAAGCACAAAGAATATGAATATATGACAGGTGAAGCACGCAAAGAAAAAATATAATTCTTGCAGAAATCTCTGAAAGGACAACAGTCAGTGTTTACAAAGAAACTTAAGGAACATGATGCATCTCTCAAAACAAGCTTTTTGATTAGTCAAATCCTTGCAAAAAGACTCAAGCCCTATTCTGATGGTGAGGTAGTTAAAGAATGTTTGTGTGTAGCCTCAGACAATATGTTTCCTGACAAAAAGAAACTAGTTGAAAACATAAGCCTTTCAAGATATACTGTTGCTAGAAGAATAGACAGTCTTTCAGGGAATAATGAAAGTACAATTGCCAAGCGAGTTAGTGCTTTTTCTTCATACTCTGTTGCTCTTGATAAGAGTTGTGACACCGCAGACAATGCACAACTGGCTGTGTATATTAGGGGAGTTGACAATGACTATAATATTACAGAGGAAATGGCTTCACTACAAAGCATGAAGGGGACCACAACAGGACAATCTATTTTTGATGAATTGGAAAAAGCATTGGCAAGGTTTGGACTGGACTACACTAATTTAGTTTCCATTACAACAGATGGTGCGCCTGCGATGTCTGGTCAGAGAAATGGGGTTGTTGGATTACTGATGACTAGAATGGGGACTCAAAATACTGACTTCGGTTCACTTATTGTCCTGCATTGTATCATACACCAGGAAGCTTTATGTGCGAAGACAATAAACTTTCAGCATGTGACTAATATTCTCGTGAAAGCTGTCAATTTCCTTAGGTCAAGAGGTCTAAATCACCGCGAGTTTCAGCAGTTAATGGCAGACATTGATGCAGAGTACAGTGATGTGAAGTATTTTTGTGAGGTAAGGTGGCTAAGCAAAACAGGAATGTTGAAGAGAGCATATGACCTTTTGGAAGAAATTGTGCTGTTCTTAGTTATGAAAGGTAATGCTATACCTGAATTGAGAGATAAGCAATGGAGATGTGATTTAGCATTTTTAGTAGATATAACTGATCATCTTAGTGCACTGAATGTTAGACTTCAAGGAAAAGATCAACTAATAAATGAGATGTTCTCACTGATCAAAGGCTTCCAGATAAAATTGCGTCTGTGGGAGTCACAAATCAGAAACCAAAGCCCAGCCCACTTTCCTACACTGAAAAACCATGACACTAGCAACCCTCAGTATCAGAAGTATGGTGATAAATTGGCAGTCTTACGAGAGGAATTTTCAGAAAGATTTGGTGACCTCAAGAAACATTCACAAGCCATTGAAGTCTTTGCTTCTCCTTTTTCTGTGGATGTGACAGCAATTCCCGAGGACATACAGATGGAAATAATTTTACTACAGTGCAATGATGAACTAAGAAAGAAGTTTGATGATAGTTCAGTATATCAGTTTTATAAGAAGCATGTATCAGTAACAGTGTATCCAAGACTCTCTGCTCATGCAAGGAAAATGATGAAAGTGTTTGGTAGCACATATGTATGTTAGCAGCTTTTTTCAGAAATGAATCTAGTTAAAAACAAGCATAGGTCTTTACTTACTGATGAACATATGGAATGTACCCTGCGTGTAGCCACATCATCCATACAGCCTGATATTGATGAGTTGGTGTCCCAAATGCAACATCAACCATCTCACTAGGGTAGCCTTTCATTTGCTCATTAATGATTAGGAAAATGTCTGTTTGATCATTCTTATGTTAATGATCCCAGTTAACCAATAATAAGTAATTATTTATGTTTGTACATTACAATAATAAGGTACGG
>JAXCGZ010008138.1:0-50000 GCA_037179515.1 Halocaridina rubra
CAATATGTTGCAAAACAGTGCATGAAACACTGGCAATACAGAATGGCAGTCGTGCCTGCTTAACAGCAATACGTGGCAGTACCTGCGGTTATTGTGCAAATGAAAGGAATGAGCAACACAATCAAGTGCAACAGCAACAATATGTTGCAAAACAGTGCATGAAACACTGGTAATACAGAATGGCAGTCGTGCCTGCTTAACAGCAATACGTGGCAGTACCTGCAGTTATTGTGCAAATGAAAGGAATGAGCAACACAATCAAGTGCAACAGCAACAATATGTTGCAAAACAGTGCATGAAACACTGGTAATACAGAATGGCAGTCGTGCCTGCTTAACAGCAATACGTGGCAGTACCTGCGGTTATTGTGCAAATGAAAGGAATGAGCAACACAATCAAGTGCAACAGCAACAATATGTTGCAAAACAGTGCATGAAACACTGGTAATACAGAATGGCAGTCGTGCCTGCTTAACAGCAATACGTGGCAGTACCTGCAGTTATTGTGCAAATGAAAGGAATGAGCAACACAATCAAGTGCAACAGCAACAATATGTTGCAAAACAGTGCATGAAACACTGGCAATACAGAATGGCAGTCGTGCCTGCTTAACAGCAATACGTGGCAGTACCTGCGGTTATTGTGCAAATGAAAGGAATGAGCAACACAATCAAGTGCAACAGCAACAATATGTTGCAAAACAGTGCATGAAACACTGGTAATACAGAATGGCAGTCGTGCCTGCTTAACAGCAATACATGGCAGTACCTGCAGTTATGGTGCAAATGAAAGGAATGAGTAACAACGAATTTTACCGACTAGCACCCAGTGCCTGAGAGTACAAACAAGTACAGTATAGCGGTCGTGCCTGCGTATGAGCACGTATATGGCAGTACCCACAAATAAAATGTCGTAAGTCATACGAACAAGTACAGTATCGTGGTCGTGCCTGCGTATGAGCGCGTATATGGCAGTACCCACAAATAAAATGTCGTAAGTAAAATTCTGGAGTGTTACCAAAAGGGCACAGATCCTATGCAAAATACACCAACGATAAGCTAACAGCTTACTAGGCAGCCAGATTACACATTTCTACTAGTAATGAGAAAATTTATTTTCATGTGACAACTCAAACACATGAAAGGCTTTGCCTAGGCTCGGTAAATGACACCAAAGTTTTCTTCCAATCTATGAGCAGTCAATGCTTGAATATAAAACACAATTATAAGCAAAAATACTTAATATGCTTTCTCCCAATTCCTAAATCCTAAGGAAATATAAACAATTCCTAACAAGTATCACCCTTTAACGGATATATAAAACACGAATGCTTTAAAACTCAATCTTATCACGCAAATAAATGAAATTTTAAATAACACGTCTTCTCGTCATGCAAAATTTCTAAAGTCTGTTACCACATAATCTCATGTAGATTTCCTGAAATATTGTTTACCACATGGGAAACAAGAAAATATTGGTTACCATAATCAATATTGAAAATAAAGAAAAATTTCTTATCCGCAATGTTTCTAGCGCGAAAATTTTCGTGTGCAGCCTATAATTCATTCATTTCAATAATCGAGCCAATGGTAATCGGGTTTCATGTGCAATGTTTAAAAGCAAAATAAAAATAAATTTATAAAATCAGTCCCTGTTCGGGCGCCAATCTTGTGGGGGTTTAGGATGCTAGAGTGTTGTTAAGATTCTGTTTTACTAAGGGGACTCAAAGTACCGAGCTCGGTTAAGAGCTCACAAACAGACAGGACAGATATTTGTACTTGAACACCCCATCTCTATTACCATTAGTCGGTTAAATGAAACTCAGAATTCAACTTTCTTTTAATTTTGGAAATGCAATGACATTAAAAGAATTGAATTAAATTTCTCAAATTAAATTTTATGAAATGCTGCCTCGAATCCCGGAGGTGGTGAGTACGATTTCGTTTCCCGGCACCACGGACGTATGCCAAGACTTTGGCCTCAACTCGATGATTACCTCTGTCACACAGGCAGAGTAGAATACAGGACACTGCAATTTCAGAAACAGAAATGACACACTGTTTATAATGGGAAACTGAAAGCATGAGCACACATATAATGAGTTTCCAATGTCATTCTACTGGATGAATATATATATTGGTTATTCACAGCTAACCAGAAATATTTATGCTACCATAATAGCATACAAAACCATTAATTCTTTACTGGTTTTTAGAGGAAACAATATATTCTTCACAATAAATGAAGAATAAGCAAGACAAATACAGTACTGTATGTATTCCTTAAATTGTGGGCAACCACAAAAGTTGCAATGCTTATTACTGATTAACAATTAATATGGTAAAACACTCTATTTAGGATAAAGGAAGAATCTACGAGATAAATACAGTATTCATTCACTTTTAGTTATCAAGAACTTTGCAATGAAAAAAAGGGTGCAAAACCACCTTTTGAGGTATTTGCAACTTATAACTCAAAACACTTTATCCCCACATATGAAGAATTAGCAAGATAAATACGGTATGCATTCATTAAATTGTGGTTAACAAGAAATATTTGCAAAGCCAACTGGGAAAAATTACCTTTTAAATATTTGCAATTTGTTTAGCAAATAGCTTTATTGACGAATTTTTGACGTAAAACACTTTATTTACGATGATAGAAAGGGGTGAAATGAAATTAGAATTTATTAGGAAAAAAGAGATAGATTTTTACGGGCTCATAACCAGGATGAGATTTTCGTTTATCACATTCAGTGAAAAGAAACTTCTCAGCAATATATATCAGCTGTAATTTACAGGTTAAGGAATTAACTTTGGCATGTGAGATTCCAGTTTGGTAATCTACAAAATTTCGTGTGTATGGGAATGGAATCTGAAATAAAATCCATAAGATTTATCCAGTAACGAATGTAACTAATTCTCGAAAATAAACCAATTTGCTTGACCCACGAGCTTTACCATACACTATCCCTCACCTTGTTGTGCTAGATGAATTCCTGTGAAGATGCCACGTAATTAAGATTTGAAATAAACTTAGACTGCCCAGGCGAGATGTTGCCTCCGGGCAGTCTCGGCGCCAAAAGAGAGCGTCTCCTTCTCCCTCCTGGTGAGTTCATCTGTAGGATACATTTCTAGAGCAGTACTTGGCTCTGATATCATTTTAAGGACTATTTTAGTGGTGGTCCCTGGCAGGCAATTATAGCAGAGATGCAAGGGAGAGACAGTATTTTTAGGTGCAACAAATGGAAGCAAATAAAATAAAACGAGAATAATAATGAAAAGTTAGGTTACTGGTTTTAGTATCTCATAATTTTCTTGGCTCGTAGCAGGCAGAAAATAGGAGCAGCCTTTATATCGGGGCTATACTTCTACACGTACAAGAAGAGTAAACAAGGTATATTTAGAATTAGCTATAAGCTAAAATACAAATTGCAAATAATCATAATCTGCGAAAGTCAAGAAGTGGGAATTAATTTTTTAAGTTAGAAAATAACAGTTATGTTACTAATTTATTTAATAAGGCATCTAACAGCCTCTGGTGACTTTGAGCGAAACACTCTGTCACAGGAACCCAACCTTATAGCTTATATCTGCTATACTTAGGAATGAACGCATTCTAACTGAATGCCACTATGTTCATATTACAGATTCCCCAACCTCACTTGTGGCTTCATTTTAGCATTTAATTCAATTCCCAATCTCATTCGGGCCATGAAATTATCAAATAAGCACATTACATATGTGAAAACATGAATCATTTTCTACCCCGACCGGGACTCGAACCTAGGACTTATGATTACTAAGTCAAGGCGCTACCACTACACCACAAAAGCTTAAAAGGAACCCAACCTTATAGCTTATATCTGCTATACTTAGGAATGAACGCATTCTAACTGAATGCCACTATGTTCATATTACAGATTCCCCAACCTCACTCGTGGCTTCATTTTAGCATTTAATTCAATTCCCAATCTCATTCGGGCCATGAAATTATCAAATAAGCACATTATATATGTGAAAACATGAATCATTTTCTACCCCGACCGGGACTCGAACCTAGGACTTATGATTACTAAGTCAAGGCGCTACCACTACACCACAGAAGGTTAAAAGGAACCCAACCTTATAGCTTATATCTGCTATACTTAGGAATGAACGCATTCTAACTGAATGCCACTATGTTCATATTACAGATTCCCCAACCTCACTCGTGGCTTCATTTTAGCATTTAATTCAATTCCCAATCTCATTCGGGCCATGAAATGATCAAATAAGCACATTACATATGTGAAAACATGAATCATTTTCTACCCCGACCGGGACTCGAACCTAGGACTTATGATTACAAAGTCAAGGCGCTACCACTACACCACAGAAGCTTAAAAGGAACCCAACCTTATAGCTTATATCTGCTATACTTAGGAATGAACGCATTCTAACTGAATGCCACTATGTTCATATTACAGATTCCCCAACCTCACTCGTGGCTTCATTTTAGCATTTAATTCAATTTCCAATCTCATTCGGGCCATGAAATTATCAAATAAGCACATTACATATGTGAAAACATGAATCATTTTCTACCCCGGCCGGGACTCGAACCTAGGACTTATGATTACTAAGTCAAGGCGCTACCACTACACCACAGAAGGTTAAAAGGAACCCAACCTTATAGCTTATATCTGCTATACTTAGGAATGAACGCATTCTAACTGAATGCCACTATGTTCATATTACAGATTCCCCAACCTCACTCGTGGCTTCATTTTAGCATTTAATTCAATTCCCAATCTCATTCGGGCCATGAAATTATCAAATAAGCACATTACATATGTGAAAACATGAATCATTTTCTACCCCGACCGGGACTCGAACCTAGGACTTATGATTACTAAGTCAAGGCGCTACCACTACACCACAGAAGCTTAAAAGGAACCCAACCTTATAGCTTATATCTGCTATACTTAGGAATGAACGCATTCTAACTGAATGCCACTATGTTCATATTACAGATTCCCAGACCTCACTCGTGGCTTCATTTTAGCATTTAATTCAATTCCCAATCTCATTCTGGCCATGAAATTAACCTTCTGTGGTGTAGTGGTAGCGCCTTGACTTAGTAATCATAAGTCCTAGGTTCGAGTCCCGGTCGGGGTAGAAAATGATTCATGTTTTCACATATGTAATGTGCTTATTTGATAATTTCATGGCCCGAATGAGATTGGGAATTGAATTAAATGCTAAAATGAAGCCACGAGTGAGGTTGGGGAATCTGTAATATGAACATAGTGGCATTCAGTTAGAATGCGTTCATTCCTAAGTATAGCAGATATAAGCTATAAGGTTGGGTTCCTTTTAACCTTCTGTGGTGTAGTGGTAGCGCCTTGACTTAGTAATCATAAGTCCTAGGTTCGAGTCCCGGTCGGGGTAGAAAATGATTCATGTTTTCACATATGTAATGTGCTTATTTGATAATTTCATGGCCCGAATGAGATTGGGAATTGAATTAAATGCTAAAATGAAGCCACGAGTGAGGTTGGGGAATCTGTATTATGAACATAGTGGCATTCAGTTAGAATGTGTTCATTCCTAAGTATAGCAGATATAAGCTATAAGGTTGGGTTCCTTTTAAGCTTCTGTGGTGTAGTGGTAGCGCCTTGACTTAGTAATCATAAGTCCTAGGTTCGAGTCCCGGTCGGGGTAGAAAATGATTCATGTTTTCACATATGTAATGTGCTTATTTGATAATTTCATGGCCTGAATGAGATTGGGAATTGAATTAAATGCTAAAATGAAGCCACGAGTGAGGTTGGGGAATCTGTAATATGAACATAGTGGCATTCAGTTAGAATGCGTTCATTCCTAAGTATAGCAGATATAAGCTATAAGGTTGGGTTCCTTTTAACCTTCTGTGGTGTAGTGGTAGCGCCTTGACTTAGTAATCATAAGTCCTAGGTTCGAGTCCCGGTCGGGGTAGAAAATGATTCATGTTTTCACATATGTAATGTGCTTATTTGATAATTTCATGGCCCGAATGAGATTGGGAATTGAATTAAATGCTAAAATGAAGCCACGAGTGAGGTTGGGGAATCTGTAATATGAACATAGTGGCATTCAGTTAGAATGCGTTCATTCCTAAGTATAGCAGATATAAGCTATAAGGTTGGGTTCCTTTTAAGCTTCTGTGGTGTAGTGGTAGCGCCTTGATTTAGTAATCATAAGTCCTAGGTTCGAGTCCCGGTCGGGGTAGAAAATGATTCATGTTTTCACATATGTAATGTGCTTATTTGATAATTTCATGGCCCAAATGAGATTGGGAATTGAATTAAATGCTAAAATGAAGCCACGAGTGAGGTTGGGGAATCTGTAATATGAACATAGTGGCATTCAGTTAGAATGCGTTCATTCCTAAGTATAGCAGATATAAGCTATAAGGTTGGGTTCCTTTTAAGCTTCTGTGGTGTAGTGGTAGCGCCTTGACTTAGTAATCATAAGTCCTAGGTTCGAGTCCCGGTCGGGGTAGAAAATGATTCATGTTTTCACATATGTAATGTGCTTATTTGATAATTTCATGGCCCGAATGAGATTGGGAATTGAATTAAATGCTAAAATGAAGCCACGAGTGAGGTTGGGGAATCTGTAATATGAACATAGTGGCATTCAGTTAGAATGCGTTCATTCCTAAGTATAGCAGATATAAGCTATAAGGTTGGGTTCCTTTTAACCTTCTGTGTTGTAGTGGTAGCGCCTTGACTTAGTAATCAAAAGTCCTAGGTTCGAGTCCCGGTCGGGGTAGAAAATGATTCATGTTTTCACATATGTAATGTGCTTATTTGATAATTTCATGGCCCGAATGAGATTGGGAATTGAATTAAATGCTAAAATGAAGCCATGAGTGAGGTTGGGGAATCTGTAATATGAACATAGTGGCATTCAGTTAGAATGCGTTCATTCCTAAGTATAGCAGATATAAGCTATAAGGTTGGGTTCCTTTTAAGCTTCTGTGGTGTAGTGGTAGCGCCTTGACTTAGTAATCATAAGTCCTAGGTTCGAGTCCCGGTCGGGGTAGAAAATGACTCATGTTTTCACATATGTAATGTGCTTATTTGATAATTTCATGGCCCGAATGAGATTGGGAATTGAATTAAATGCTAAAATGAAGCCACGAGTGAGGTTGGGGAATCTGTAATATGAACATAGTGGCATTCAGTTAGAATGCGTTCATTCCTAAGTATAGCAGATATAAGCTATAAGGTTGGGTTCCTTTTAAGCTTCTGTGGTGTAGTGGTAGCGCCTTGACTTAGTAATCATAAGTCCCAGGTTCGAGTCCCGGTCGGGGTAGAAAATGATTCATGTTTTCACATATGTAATGTGCTTATTTGATAATTTCATGGCCCGAATGAGATTGGGAATTGAATTAAATGCTAAAATGAAGCCACGAGTGAGGTTGGGGAATCTGTAATATGAACATAGTGGCATTCAGTTAGAATGCGTTCATTCCTAAGTATAGCAGATATAAGCTATAAGGTTGGGTTCCTTTTAAGCTTCTGTGGTGTAGTGGTAGCGCCTTGACTTAGTAATCATAAGTCCTAGGTTCGAGCCCCGGTCGGGGTAGAAAATGATTCATGTTTTCACATATGTAATGTGCTTATTTGATAATATATATATATATATATATATATATATATATATATATATATATATATATATATATATATATATATATACTTATGCATATATATATATATATATATATATATATATATATATATATATATATATATATATATATATATATATATATATATATATATATATATATATATACATATATAAATGCCTGGCAAACCTACAAAAGAGCAAGAAATGACTACCTAAGTAGAAGAAGAGAGGTAGAGAGAGACTATGAGATTGACATCACCAGGAAGGCTAAAGAAAATTCCAAGCTTTTCCACAGCTTTATCAGAGGAAAACTGAAGGTAAAAGAATAGGTTTTAAGGCTTAAGAGAGTGGATGGAAGCATCACTGAGACAGAAAAAGAGATCTGCAAAGAATTTAGCAAGGAATTTCAGTCAGTATTTACTTTAGAAAAAAACCCACCCCCTCAGATTGCAGAGATAGCAGATCTTGGGCCGGTATTAGAGAACATCAACCTTACAGCCACAGAGGTATGCAAAGCGCTGATGGAGTTAGATGTCCATAAAGCTACAGGTCCTGATGATATATCCCTTCATGTGCTTAAAAAATACACAAACTCAATATCAGTGGTACTAAGTATCATATTTAAAAAGTCACTGGAGTCAGGGGAGATTCAATGATGCTGGAAACAAGCAAACGTGATACCTATCTTCAAAAAATGAAGAAGGGATACGGCTCTAAACTATAGACCAGTTTCCTTGACCAGAATAGTTTGCAAAGTTATGGAGAAACTACTAAGGAAACATATCTCTCTTCACTTGGAATCCTTCAACTTTTTGTCAGTGAGGCAACATGGCTTCAGAGAAGGTAGATCAACAGTAACAAACTTATTAGAATTTTATGATGAGGTAAGCCAAATCTTACAGGAAAGAGAGGGCTGGGCAGATTGCATATTCCTAGACTTCCAGAAAGCATTTGACACTGTTCCACATGGGAGACTTATTAGGAAGCTGCAATCAATGGCTAGAATAGGTGGAAATGTTTTGGAATGGATAAAAACTTACTTAGAAGGAAGGGAACAGAGGGTTAGAGTAAGACACTCAGTGTCTGAATGGAGAAGAGTTAGTAGTGGAGTTCCACAGGGTTCAGTTTTAGGGCCACTTTTGTTCCTTGTATATGTAAATGACCTACCAGAGTCTGTAAAGTCATTCATGAATATGTTTGCAGATGATGCAAAGATTGTGAAGAAAGTAAAAAACGAGAACAATGGTAGAGAACTTCAGGAGGATCTAAATAATCTGCATGAGTGGTCAGAAAAGTGGCTAATGAAATTCAATACTTCAAAATGTAAGGTAATGAGAATGGGTGTAAGGTAATGAGAATGGGTACAAGTGCAAGAAGGCCCAAGCTTGACTACTCGGTGGCTGGAGTACAACTTCAAGAGACAGAAAATGAGAGAGATCTAGGAGTAAACATACTGGCAGATTTGTCTCCAGAAATACATATAAATGGCATAGTAAGGGCAGCATATGCATTCTTATCAAATGTAAGGGTAGCCTTCAGGCACATGGACAAGGAAATGTTCAGAAATATTTATGTAACCTATGTGAGGCCAAAACTCGAATATGCAGCCCCCTTTTGGAATCCGCACTTGAAAAAGCACATAGCTAAGCTTGAAAAAGTTCAAAGACATGCCACGAAACTGGTGCCAGAAATACGCAATCTCAGTTATGATGAGAGGCTGAGGGAATTAGACTTACCATCACTCGAAGCTAGAAGAGTGAGGGGGGATATGGTGACAGTCTTTAAATTCCTTCATGGTTATGATAGAGTGGATAGGGATCGATATTTTGATATGGCTGGCTCTAGAACTAGAGGTCATAGTTTGAAGCTTCGTAAGAAAACTTCTTTGCAGGATGTAAGGAAATAGTTTTTTCAGTGTAAGAGTAGTTGATAATTGGAATTCGCTAAGCGAGGAGGTAGTTAATGCTATCTCAATTCATAGTTTTAAGGACAGGTATGATAAGTATCACTAAGTATAAAATGGAACCGATGAGGAGACGGGAAGATACGAGCTTTGGGCTCTTTCCCGTAAACACAATTAGGTAATCAATTAGGTAATCACACACACACACACACACACACACACACACACACACACACACACACACACACACATATATATATATATATATATATATATATATATATATATATATATATATATATATATATATATATATATATATATATATATATATATATATATATATATATATATATATATATATATATATATATATTGACCTTGAAGGAAAATGAGATAGAAATGAGTTGGCAGGTACGTATGTACTTTCGAGTAAGAAAAAGTATATCAAAGCGAGAACTTTGATAATGAGTTTTAAAAGTCGAAAGTATTTGCAAACTCATTTCTGTTTTATTTTCCTCCAAGGTTAATACAGTAATTCTGATTTCATATATATTTCCCCCTGTGAGAGGGGGGCTAGAATACTTCCTCCGTGTTCGACTGAATGGGGCGGAGGGAGAGGACTGGAATTCACCTCCTCTGTATTTTCTTTTGCCTAAGAGTCAGAGTATTTTGTCTTAACTTAGCCACTCCCCTTATAAGGGAACTGTGGCTCATATATATATATATATATATATATATATATATATATATATATATATATATATATATATATATATATATATATATATATATATATATATATATATATATTAATGTTTTTTTCTTTTGAGAGTAAACATTCATACGCATAAGACATCTATTCTTTTATATAAACACTACTGAATAAATATTTTTATTAAAATGGATATTTTTGTCGTTATTTTATCACTGTTATTTTAAATATTCATTGTTTAAATGCATTGAATAAAAATATTTGAAGCTAAAAATTATATTACATGAGTGGTCAGAAAAGTGGCTAATGAAATTCAATGCTTCAAAATGTAAGGTAATGAGAATGGGTACAAGTGCAAGAAGGTCCAAGCTTGGATAATCAATGGCAAGATCAGAACTTCAAGAGAGAGAGAGAATGAGAGAGATCTAGGAGTAAACATACTGACCGATTCGTCTCCAGAATTGCATATTAATGGCATAGTAAGGCAGCATATGCTCTCTTAGCAAATATAAAGGTAGCCTTCAGGCACATGGACAAGGAAATTATCAGAAATATATATGTAACCTATGTGAGGCCAAAGCCTATATATGCATCTCCCTTTTGGAATCCGCACTTGAAAAAGTACTCGGCTAAGCTGGAAAGGGTTTTAAGACATGCCACGAAACTGGTGCCAGAAATACGCATTCTCAGTTATGATGAGAGGCTGAGGGAATTAGACTTACCATCATTCGAAGCTAGAAGATTGAGGGGGATATGGTGACAATCTTTAAATTCCATCATGGTTATGATAGAGTGGATAGGGATCGATATTTTGATATGGCTGGCACTAGAACTAGAGGTCATAGTTTGAAGCTTCGTAAGAAAACTTCTTTGCATGATATAAGGAAGTATTTTTTTAGTGTAAGAGTAGTTGATAATTGGAATTCGCTAAGCGAGGAGGTAGTTAATGCAAACTCAATCCACAGTTTTAAGGACAAGTATGATAAGTATCACAAAATACAAAATGGACCTTACCAGGAGACGGAAAGTTGCTAAGTTTGGGTTTTTTTCCCATAAGAAAACTCAATATCAATGGCACTAAGTATCATATGTAACAAGTCGCTGGAATCAGGGGAGATTCTAAGATGCTGGAAACAAGCAAACGTGATACCTATCTTCAAAAAGGGAAGGAGGGATACGGCTCTAAACTATAGACCAGTTTCCTTGACCAGCATAGTTTGCAAAGTTACGGAGAAACTACTAAGGAAACATATCTCTCTTCACTTGGAATCCTTCAACCTTTTGTCAGTGAGGCAACATGGCTTCAGAGAAGGTAGATCAACAGTAACAAAATTATTAGAATTTTATGATGAGGTAAGCCGAATCTTACAAAAGAGAGGGCTGGGCAGATTGCATATTCCTAGACTTCCAGAAAGCGTTTGACACTGTTCCACATGGGAGACTTATTAGGAAGCTGCAATCAATGGCTAGAAAGGTAGAAATGTTTTGGAATGGATAAAAACTTACTTAGAAGGAAGGGAACAGAGGGTTAGAGTAAGACACTCATTGTCTGAATGGAAAAGATTTAGTAGTGGAGTTCCACAGGGTTCAGTTTTAGGGCCACTTTTGTTCCTTGTATATGTAAATGACCTACCAGAGTCTGTAATTCATTCATGAATATGTTTGCAGATGATGCAAAGATTGTGAAAAAAGAAAGAAACGAGAACAATGGTAGAGAACTTGAGGAAGACCTAAATAGTTTGCATGAGTGGTCAGAAAAGTGGCAAATGAAATTCAATACTTCAAAATGTAAGGTAATGAGAATGGGTACAAGTGCAAGAAGGCTCAAGCTTGACTACTCGGTGGCAGGAGTACAACTTCAAGAGACAGAGAATGAGAGAGATCTAAGTGTAAACATACTGGCCGATTTGTCTCCAGAAATGCGTATAAATGGCATAGTAAGAGAAGCATATGTTTTTTTTTTTTTTTTTTTTTTTTTTTTTTTTTTTTTTTTAGCAAATGTAAGGGTAGCCTTCAGGCACATGGACAACGAAATGTTCAGAAATATTTATGCAACCTATGTGAGGCCAAAACTAGGATATGCAACCCCCTTTTGAAATCCGCACTTGAAAAAACACGTAGTTAAGCTTGAAAAAATTCAAAGACATTCCACGAAATTGGTGCCTGAAATATGCAATCTCAGTTATGATTAGAAGCTGAGGGAATTAGACTTACCATCACTCGAAGCTAGAAGATTGAGGGGGGGATATGGTGACAGTCTTTAAATTCCTTCATGGGTATGACAGAGTGGATAGGGATCCATATTTTGATATGGCTGGCTTTAGAACTAGAGGTCATAGTTTGAGGCTTCGTAATAAAACTTCTTTGCAGGATGTAAGGAAGTACTTTTTTAATGTAAGAGTAGTTGATAATTGGAATTGGCTAAGCGAGGAGGTAGTTATTGCTATCTTAATCTATAGTTTTAAGGACAAGTATGATAAGTACCACTAAGTACAAAATGAAACCGATAAGAAGACGGGAAGATACGAGCTTAGGGCTCTTTCACGTAAGCACAATAAGGTAATTACAATTAGGTTATTACAAATACACATACACACAGATATATATATATATATATATATATATATATATATATATATATATATATATTATATATATATATATATATATATATATATATATATATATATATACATATATATATGTAATCTCCGTGGCAAAATGGTAGCGTCCGCGACTTTGAGGAGGCAGGTCGAGGGTACGCGCCCCGTCACGGACTGAGGTTAGTATGGGCATACACTAAGGGTAACGATTACATCTGCCAAAACAAGTCCTTCGCAGGAAGGCACCGTCCTAGCCCTTAGTTGCAAAGGGAGTTCGTGACGTAAAACCGAAACCAAACCATATATATATATATATATATATATATATATATATATATATATATATATATATATATATGTATATATCTATATATATATATATATATATATATATATATATATATATATATATATATATATATATATATATATATATATATATATATATATATATATATATATATATATATATATATATATATATATATATATATATATATATATATATATATATATATATATATATATAAGGTGTCATTGTGAATATATTCACTTAATACCAAGTACGACTTTATCAAGTTGATTAAAGGTCGATGGGAGAGATGCTTGCATATACTGGCTGTACCATGAAATACAGACCTTTGTCTGTTGTAGTGGTAAAGTAAGTTAAGACAGCATGGTATTGTAGCTTGCGACGCGATTTCGAGTCCCATGATGTCCTCAAAAGATTATCATGGATAATAGCTTTGTTAATATCAAGGTTTCATTAAGTATACTATATATACATACACACACACACACACACACACACACACACACACACACACACATATATATATATATATATATATATATATATATATATATATATATATATTATATATATGAGCCACAGGTCCCTTATAAGGGGAGTGGCTAAGTCAAGACAAAATACTCTGACTCTTTGGCAAAAGAAAATACAGAGGAGGTGAATTCCAGTCCTCTCCCTCAGACCCATTCAGTCGAACACGGAGGAAGTATTCTAGCCCCCCTCTCACAGGGGGAAATATATATGAAATCAGAATTACTGTATTAACCTTGGAGGAAAATAAAACAGAAATGAGTTTGCAAATACTTTCGACTTTTAAAACTCATTATCAAAGCTCTCGCTTTGATATACCTTTTCTTACTCGAAAGTACATACGTACCTGCCAACTCATTTCTATCTCATTTTCCTTCAAGGTCAATATATATATATATATATATATATATATATATATATATATATATATATATATATATATATATATATATATATATATATATATATATATATATATATATATGTGTGTGTGTGTGTGTAGTAGTCGCCGTGGCTCAGTCGGTAGCGTCTCCGACTCTGAGGCGTCAGGTCGAGGGTTCGCGCCCCGTCACGGTCTGAGGTTAGCAAAGGCATGCACTGAGCGTAAGGATTACATTTGCCAAAACAAGTCCTTCGCAAGAAGGCAACCGTCCTAGCCCTTGGTTGATAAGGGAGTCCGTGACGTAAAACCGGAACAACCGGAACAACATATGTGTGTGTGTGTGTGTGTGTGTGTGTGTGTGTGTGTGATTACCTAATTGTGCTTACGGGAAAGAGCCCAAAGCTCGTATCTTCCCGTCTCCTCATCGGTTCCATTTTATACTTAGTGATACTTATCATACCTGTCCTTAAAACTATGGATTGAGATAGCATTAACTACCTCCTCGCTTAGCGAATTCCAATTATCAACTACTCTTACACTGAAAAAGTATTTTCTTACATCCTGCAAAGAAGTTTTCTTACGAAGCTTCAAACTATGACCTCTAGTTCTAGAGCCAGCCATATCAAAATATCGATCCCTATCCCCTCTATCATAACCATGAAGGAATTTAAAGACTGCCACCATATCCCCCCTCACTCTTCTAGCTTCGAGTGATGGTAAGTTTAATTCCCTCAGCCTCTCATCATAACTGAGATTGCGTATTTCTGGCACCAGTTTCGTGGCATGTCTTTGAACTTTTTCAAGCTTAGCTATGTGCTTTTTCAAGTGTGGATTCCAAAAGGGGGCTGCATATTCGAGTTTTGGCCTCACATAGGTTACATAAATATTTCTGAACATTTCCTTGTCCATGTGCCTGAAGGCTACCCTTACATTTGATAAGAATGCATATGCTGCCCTTACTATGCCATTTATATGTATTTCTGGAGACAAATCTGCCAGTATGTTTACTCCTAGATCTCTCTCATTTTCTGTCTCTTGAAGTTGTACTCCAGCCACAGAGTAGTCAAGCTTGGGCCTTCTTGCACTTGTACCCATTCTCATTACCATACATTTTGAAGTATTGAATTTCATTAGCCACTTTTCTGACCACTCATGCAGATTATTTAGATCCTCCTGAAGTTATGCTTACGGGAAAGAGCCCAAAGCTCGTATCTTCCCGTCTCCTGATCGGTTCCATTTTCTACTTAGTGATACTTATCATACCTGACCTTAAAACTATGGGTTGAGATAGCATTAACTACCTTCTCGCGTAGCCAGTTCTAATTATCAACTACTCTTACACTGAAAAAGCACTTCCTTACATCCTGCAAAGATGTTTTCTTACGAAGCTTCAAGCTATGACCTCTTGTTCTATAACCAGCCATATCAAAATATGGATAACTACCCACTCTATCATAACCATGAAGGAATTTAAAGACTGTCACCATATCCCCCTCAATCTTCTAGCTTCGAGTGATGGTAAGTCTAATTCCCCCAGCCTCTCATCATAACTGAGATTGCGTATTTCTGGCACCAGTTTCGTGACATGTCTTTGAACGTTTTCAAGCTTAGCTATGTGCTTTTTCAAGTGTGGATTCCAAGGGGGCTGCATATTCGAGTTTTGGCCTCATATAGGTTTCATAAATATTTCTGAACGTTTCCTTGTCCATGTGCCTGAAGGCTACCCTTACATTTGATAAGAATGCATATGCTGCCCTTACTATGCCATTTATACGTATTTCTGGAGAAAAATCTGCCAATATATTTACTCCTAGATCTCTCTCATTTTCTGTCTCTTGAAGTTGTACTCCAGCCACCGAGTAGTCAAGCTTGGGCCTTCTTGCACTTGTACCCATTCTCATTACCTTACATTTTGAAGTATTGAATTTCATTACCCACTTTTCTGACCACTCATGCAGACTATTTAGATCTTCTTGAAGTTCTCTACCATTGTTCTCGTTTTTTACTTTCTTCACAATCTTTGCATCATCTGCAAACATATTCATGAATGAATTTACAGACTCTGTGGAACTCCACTACTAACTCTTCTCCATTCAGACACTGAGTTTCTTACTCTAACTTTTTATTCCCTTCATTCTAGGTAGGTTTTTATCCATTTCAAGACATTTCCACCTATTCTAGCCATTGCTTGCAGCTTCCTAATAAGTCTCCCATGTGGAACAGTGTCAAACGCTTTCTGGAAGTCTAAGAATATGCAATCTGCCCAGCCCTCTCTTTCCTGTAAGATTCGGCTTACCTCATCATAAAATTCCAATAAGTTAGTTACTGTTGATCTACCTTCTCTGAAGCCATGTTGCCTCACTGACAAAAAGTTGAAGGATTCCAAGTGAAGAGAGATGTTTCCTTAGTAGTTTCTCCATAACTTTGCAAACTATGCTGGTCAAGGAAACTCGTCTATAGTTCAGAGCCGTATCCCTTCTTCACCTTTTGAAGAGAGGTATCACATTTGCTTGTTTCCAGCATCTTGGAATCTCCCCTGACTCCAGTGACTTTTTAAATATGATACTTAGTGCCACTGATATTGAGTTTGCTCATCTTTTAAGCACATGAGGGGATATGTAATCAGGACCTGTAGCTTTATGAACATCTAAATCCATCAGCGCTTTGCATACCTCTGTGGCTGTAAGGTTGATGTTCTCTAATACTTGCCCTTGAGCTTGTATCTCTGCAATCTGAGGGGGTGGGGTATTTTCTACTGTAAATGCTGACTGAACTCATTGCTCAATTCTTTGCAGATCTCTTCATCCGTCTCAGTGATGCTTCCATCTGCTCTCTTTAGCCTTATAACCTGTTCTTTTACCTTCAGTTTTCCTCTGATAAAGCTGTGGAAAAGGTTGGGATTTTCTTTATCCTTCCTGGTGATGTCCCTCTCATAGTCTCTCTCTGCCTCTCTCCTTTTACTTAGGTAGTCATTTCTTGCTCATTTGTAGGTTTGCCATGCATTTATGTTTTTTCTCCTCCTATACCTTTTCCAGCATTTGTCTCTCCACTCCTTAGCTCTTTTACACTCATTATCGAATCATTTCTCTGTGTGATTATGTAATTGCGATTACCTAATTGTGCTTACGGGAATGAGCCCAAAGCTCGTATCTTCCCGTCACCTGATCGGTTCCTTTTTATACTTAGTGATACTTATCGTACCTGTCCTTAAAATTATGGCTTGAGATAGCATTAATTACCTCCTCGCTTAGCGAATTCCAATTATCAACTACTCTTACACTGATAAAGCAATTCCTTACATCCTGCAAAGAAGTTTTCTTACGAAGCTTCAAACTATGACCTCTAGTTCTAGAGCCAGCCATATCAAAATATCGATCCCTATCCACTCTATCATAACCATGAAGGAAATTAAAGACTGTCACCATATCCAACCTCAATCTTCTAGGTTCGAGTGATGGTAAGTCTAATTCCCTCAGCCTCTCATCATAACTGAGATTGCGTATTTCTGGCACCAGTTTCGTGGCATGTCTTTGAACTTTTTCAAGCTTAGCTAAGTGCTTTTTCAAGTGTGGATTCCAAAAGGGGGCTGAATATTCGAGTTTTGGCCTCACATAGGTTACATAAATATTTCTGAACATTTCCTTGTCCATGTGCCTGAAGGTTACCCTTACATTTGATAAGAATGCATATGCTGCCCTTACTATGCAATTTTTATGTATTTCTGGAGACAAATCTACCTGTATGTTTACTCCTAGATATCTCTCATTTTCTGTCTCTTGAAGTTGTACTCCAGCCACCGAGTAGTCAAGCTTGGGCCTTCTTCCACTCGTATCCATTCTCATTACCTTACATTTTGAAGTATTGAATTTCATTAGCCACTTTTCTGACCATTCATGCAGATTATTTAGATCCTCCTGAAGTTCTCTACCATTGTTCTCGTTTTTTACTTTCTTCACAATCTTTGTATCATCTGCATAGATATTCATGAATGAATTTACAGACTCCGGTAGGCCATTTACATATACAAGGAACAAAAGTGGTCCTAACACTGAACCCTGTGGAACTCCACTACAAACTCTTTTCCATCCAGACACTGAGTGTCTTACTCTAACCCTCTGTTCCCTTCCTTCTAAGTAAGTTTTTATCCATTCCAAAACATTTCCACCTATTCTAGCCATTGCTTGCAGCTTCCCAATAAGTCTCCCATGTGGAACAGAGTCAAACGCTTTCTGGAAGTCTAGGAATATGCAATCTGCTCAGCCCTCTCTTTCCTGTAAGATGCAGCTTACCTCATCATAAAATTGTAATAAGTTTGTTACTGTTGATCTACCTTCTCTGAAGCCATGTTGCCTCACTGACAAAAAGTTGAAGGATTCCAAGTGAAGAGAGATATGTTTCCTTAGTAGTTTCTCCATAACTTTGCAAACTATGCTGGTCAAGGAAACTCGTCTATAGTTTAGAGCCGTATCCCTTCTTCCCTTTTTGAAGATAGGTATCACATTTGCTTGTTTCCAGCATCTTGGAATCTCCCCTGACTCCAGTGACTTTTTATATATGATACTTAGTGCCACTGATACTGAGTTTGCGCATTATTTAAGCACATGAGGGGATATGTAATCAGGACCTGTAGCTTTATGAACATCTAAATCCATCAGCGCTTTGCATACCTCTGTGGCTGTAAGGTCGACTTTCTCTAATACCGGCCCTTGAGCTTCTATCTCTGCAATCTGAGGGGGTGGGGTATTTTATACTGTAAATACTGACTGAAACTCCTTGTTCAATTCTTTGCAGATCTCTTCATCCGTGTCAGTGATGCTTCCATCTGCTCTCTTTAGCCTCAAAACCTGTTCTTTTACCTTCAGTTTTTCTCTGATAAAGCTGTGGAAAAGCTTGGGATTATCTTTAGCCTTCCTGGTGATGTCCCTCTCATAGTCTCTCTCTGCCTCTCTTCATTTACTTAGGTAGTCATTTCTTGCTCATTTGTAGGTTTGCCATGCATTTATGTTTTTTCTCCTCCTATACCTTTTCCAGCATTTGTCTCTCCACTCCTTAGTTCTTTTACACCCATTATCGAACCATTTCTCTCTGGCATGAATTACACCTACTATGGTGACAGGTATGCAGGAATCTACTATCTTCCCATATTTCTCACAAAAGATGTCATACATTTCTTGTACAGATTTGTTGTAATATAAGGTTCTCCAATCAATAACTGCAAAAAACTCATTCATTTTGATGTAATCCCCTTTCGGATAGTTCCTCCTCATGTCCTCAGTGCCTCTACTCTCAGCCAGAATATCTTCAATGCTATACCCCATCAACAACACACAATGGTCACTCTTTCCAATTGGTGGTTCATACTCAATCTTTTCAATATCCAACACATTATATGTGAATACTAGATCAAGTAGTGATGGCTCATCCCCACCCCTGGCCCTCGTTGGTTCCATTACATGTTGGTGTAGGAAATTCCTTTGTACGCAATTTAGAAATCTTGCCCCAAATGATTCCTCACCACTGTGTGGGTCAAGATTTATCCAATCTATCTCTTTATGATTAAAATCTCCCATAATCAAAATCCTACATTTTTTTTTTCCGTGGCATGTTAACAACTGAGTTTATGACTTCAATATTACCTATATGACTTTCCTCATAAACTTCAAGCCTATTCTGGTTCCTTGGTGGGTTATATACAACAGTTATTATAATGATCTCTGACCCAGTATTTATGCGAGCAACAAGAAACTCCTTGAACTCACTTTCTATAGCCAAGTTTATTTCTTCAACTTGAATCCTTTCACTTATGAGCAGTGCTATCCCTCCACCAGTCCTCTCAGATCTTTCAACCCTTAGTATTCTGAAATCCTTAGCAAAAACTGTAACACTGTTTATGTCCTCACTCAACATAGTCTCTTTAATTGCTACTATATCTACCTTACAGTTGTGAATCCTATCATTTAATTCTACTGCCTTACCAGCTAATCCATCAGCATTTGTGTATAACAATCTTAATGAGGCCCCATCCCCTGATCTTCTGTCATTATCTTCTTTATCTCCCCTTTGTCTGGAAGAACTCTGAAATGAAAGTTTTTCTTCTGTTCTTCATTTCTTTCCTCATTTAACCTTCTTGCCTCTTCCAACAAGTTTTTGATCTTTCCCATCTCTTCCTGTGTTCTGTATCGTCTAATGAACACTTCTTTGAATTCTTGAAGGTCTTTCAGACTTTTTTTTTCTCAACAATATTTCCCTACATGTTTCCCCTCTCTCAAAGGTTACTTTTGTTGGTCTCGGCTTTCCTTCCCTCGAATAGTTACCTAGTTGGTGTATGTTTACAATATCCTCAGGACCACAACCTACTCCAAGCTTTCTTATCAGGTCTACAACCCTAGTTTTATTTTCATCAAGTCTCCCCTGCCATGTTGGCTCCTGGGATTCGCTTATGCCTGAGATTACCACTGTCTTCTCTTTATCAAGTGCCTGTTTGATGAGTGGGTTTGCCCTTCCCATCAGAACGTCTTTCATATTTTTGATTACTGTCTCTTTATAGTCAATTGTTTGTATGCTTTCCAGTGCCACTACCTTTACAGCCTCATTTACTGCCACATTCCCCTTTACTGCATCAGCAAAGGAAGTTTTCATGGCATCATTTTCCATATTCAGCTCCTGGAACTCTTTTCTGAACTGTTCAACGTTTTCCTTAATCTGGACATTCCAAGCAGCAATCTCGTCTCTCTCAGAAGAAAGCAGTGAACTAACATCTAATTCCTTTAGGTTGTCATTCAGCTGTTTGTTTTTATCTTCTTGTTTAGAAATTCTAGTTTCTAGTTGACTCTTTTCCCCTTCCAGCTTCTTTATTCTTTTTTCTAGTTCCTTTCTCTCCTGCCCTTGTGCATTATTTGCTTCCTCCAAAGATCTTATTTCCTCTCTGAGTGTGTGTGTGTGTGTGTGAGTCTATGTGTGTGTGTGCGTGATTACCTACTTGTGATTACCTAATTGTGCTTACGAGAAAGATCTTAAAGCTCGTATCTTCCCGTCTCCTGATCGGTTTCATTTTGTACTTAGTGATACTTATTATACCTGTCCTTAAAACTATGGATTGAGCTAGCATTGACTACCTTCTCTCTTAGCAAATTCCAATTACCAACTACTCTTACACTGAAAAAGTACTTCCTTACATCCTGCAAAGAAGTTTTCTTGCGGAGCTTCAAACTATGACCTCTAGTTCTAAAGCCAGCCATATCAAGATATCGATCCCTATCCACTCTATCATAACAATGAAGGAATTCAAAGACTGTCACCATATCCCTCTTCAATCTTCTAGCTTCGAGTGATGGTAAGTCTAATTTCTTCAGCCTCTCATCATAACTGAGATTGCGTATTTCTGGCACCAGTTTCGTGGCATGTCTTTGAACTTTTTCAAGCTTAGCTATGTGCTTTTTCAAGTGCGGATTCCAAAAGGGGGCTGCATATTCGAGTTTTGGCCTCACATAGGTTACATAAATATTTCTGAACATTTACTTGTCCATGTGCCTGAAGGGTACCCTTACATTTGATAAGAATGCATATGCTGCCCTTACTATGCCATTTATATGTATTTCTGGAGACAAATCTGCCAGTATGTTTACTCCTAGATCTCTCTCATTTTCTGTCTCTTGAAGTTGTACTCCAGCCACTGAGTAGTCAAGCTTGGGCCTTCTTGTACTTGTACCCATTCTCATTACCTTACATTTTGAAGTATTGAATTTCATTAGCCACTTTTCTGAGAACTCGTGCAGACTATTTAGATCTTCCTGAAGTTCTCTACCATTGTGTGTGCGATTACCTAATTGTGATTACCTAATTGTGTTTACAGGAAAGAGCCCAAAGCTCGTATCTTCCCGTCTCCTCATCGGTTCCATTTTCTACTTAGTGATACCTATCATACCTGTCCTTAAAACTATGAATTGAGATAGCATTAACTACCTCCTCGCTTAGCCAATTCCAATTATCAACTACTCTTACACTGAAAAAGTATTTCCTTACATCCTGCAAAGAAGTTATCTTACGAATCTTCAAACTATGACCTCTAGTTTTAAAGCCAGCCATATCAAAATATCGATCCCTATCCACTCTATCATAACCATGAAGGAATTTGAAGACTGTCACCATATCCCCCCCTCAATCTTCTATCTTCGAGTGATGGTAAGTCTAATTCCCTCAGCCTCTCATCATAACTGAGATTGCGTATTTCTGGCACCAGTTTCGTGGCATGCCTTTGAACTTTTTCAAGCTTATCTATGTGCTTTTTCAAGTGCGGATTCCAAAAGGGGGCTGCATATTCAAGTTTTGGCCTCACATAGGTTACATAAATATTTCTGAACATTTCCTTGTCCATGTGCCTGAAGGCTACCCTTACATTTGATAAGAATGCATATGCTGCCCTTACTATGCCATTTATATGTATTTTTGGAGACAAATCTGCCAGTATGTTTACTCCTAGATCTCTCTCATTTTCTGCCTCTTGAAGTTGTACCCCAGCCACCGAGCAGTCAAGCATGGGCCTTCTTGCACTTGTACTTATTCTAATTGCCTTACATTTTAAAGTATTGAATTTCATTAGCCACTTTTCTGACCACTCATGCAGACTATTTAGATCATCCTGAAGTTCTCTACCATCGTTCTCGTTTTTTACTTTCTTCACAATCTTTGCATCATCTGCAAACATATTCATGAATGAATTTACAGACTCTGGTAGGTCATTTACATATACAAGGAATAAAAGTGGCCCTAAAACTGAACCCTGTGGAACTCCATTACTAACTCTTCTCCATTCAGACACTGAGTGTCTTACTCTAACCCTCTGTTCCCTTCCTTCTAAGTAAGTTTTTATACATTCCAAGACATTTCCACCTATTCTAGCCATTTTGCAGCTTCCTAATAAGTCTCCCATGTGGAACAGTGTCAAACGCTTTCTGGAAGTCTAGGAATATGCAATCTGCCCAGCCCTCTCTTTCCTGTAAGATTCGGCTTACCTCATCATAAAATACCAATAAGTTTGTTACTGTTGATCTACCTTCTCTGAAGCCATGTTGTCTCACTGACATATAGTGTAAGGATTCCAAGTGAAGAGAGATATGTTTCCTTAGTAGTTTCTCCATAACTTTGCAAACTATGCTGGTCAAGGAAACTGGTCTATGGTTTAGAGCCGTATCCCTTCTTCCCTTTTTGAAGATAGGTATCACATTTGCTTGTTTCCAGCATCTTGGAATCTCCCCTGACTCCAGTGACTTTTTAAATATGATACTTAGTGCCACTGATATTGAGTTTGCTCATTTTTTAAGCACATGAGGGGATATGTCATCAGGACCTGTAGCTTTATGAATATCTAAATCCATCAGCGCTTTGCATTCTTCTGTGGCTGTAAGGTTGATGTTCTCTAATACCAGCCCTTGAGTTTCTATCTCTGCAATCTGAGGGGGTGGGGTATTTTATACTGTAAATACTGACTGAAACTCCTTGTTGAGTTCTTTGCAGATCTCTTCATCCGTCTCAGTGATGCTTCCATCCACTCTCTTTAGCCTTAAAACCTGTTCTTTTACCTTTAGTTTTCCTCTGATAAAGCTGTGGAAAAGGTTGGGATTTTCTTTATCCTTCCTGGTGATGTCCCTCTCATAGTCTCTCTCTGCCTCTCTCCTTTTACTTAGGTAGTCATTTCTTGCTCTTTTGTAGGTTTGCCAGGCATTTATGTTTTTTCTCCTCCTATACCTTTTCCAGCATTTGTCTCTCCACTCCTTAGCTCTTTTAGACTCATTATCGAGCCATTTCTCTCTGGCATGAATTACACGTACTTTGGTGACAGGTATGCAGCAATCTACTATCTTCCCATATTTCTCACAGAAGATGTCATACATTTCTTGTACAGATTTGTTGTAAAATAAGGTTCTCCAGTCAATAACTGCAAAAAGCGTGTGTGTGTATGTGTCTAATTCGCAAAGAACATGTAACCATTGTAAATATGATTATTTTTACTATAAAGGGAAAGCTAAAAGCAATGGAGGGTCCTAGCGCTTACCAGTATATTTATGTACTAATCTGCAGAGATAACTGAATAGATAATGATAGAAGCCATATATATACAATGAAACGATGAAAAAGAATAATAAGCAACTCACACATTGAAAATAAATAATTGTTAAAAGTTTAGCAAAAGCTCAATTGCGATACTACAACTGAAGGTCTTTTGGGCTAAGTGAAGACTTACCAGGACAGCTCAGTATTAAGTCTTCCTTCAGTTATGGTGTTTTACTTTATCAAGTGCCCATATCTGCACTGAACATTCTGTCGTGTTCTCTACACCTCCCTGAGAAATAAAAACGGAGAGAAAATTCACTGCCTACCCCGGAAACTGGTCCAGAAAAATAAAAGGCATAAATCACTGTGTCAAGGAGTCCACTATGAACCAACTCAAATCAAGAGAGCAGTAGACAAAATTCAGCACGATTTCCAAAACATTCCTCTGTCTATTATCTGCCTCACACCAAAACACCTCCACTACTGTTCCACATGGGAGACTTATTAGGAAGCTGCAATCAATGGCTAGAATAGGTGGAAATGTTTTGGAATGGATAAAAACTTACTTAGAAGGAAGGGAACAGAGGGTTAGAGTAAGACACTCAGTGTCTGAATGGAGAAGAGTTAGTAGTGGAGTTCCAGAGGGTTCAGTTTTAGGGCCACTTTTGTTCCTTGTATATGTAAATGACCTACCAGAGTCTGTAAATTCATTCATGAATATGTTTGCAGATGATGCAAAGATTGTGAAGAAAGTAAAAAACGAGAACAATGGTAGAGAACTTCAGGAGGATCTAAATAATCTGCATGAGTGGTCAGAAAAGTGGCTAATGAAATTCAATACTTCAAAATGTAAGGTAATGAGAATGGGTACAAGTGCAAGAAGGCCCAAGCTTGACTACTCGGTGGCTGGAGTACAGCTTCAAGAGACAGAAAATGAGAGAGATCTAGGAGTAAACATACTGGCAGATTTGTCTCCAAAAATACATATAAATGGCATAGTAAGGGCAGCATATGCATTCTTATCAAATGTAAGGGTAGCCTTCAGGCACATGGACAAGGAAATGTTCAGAAATACTTATGTAACCTATGTGAGTAGCCAAAACTCGAATATGCAGCCCCCTTTTGGAATCCCCACTTGAAAAAGCACATAGCTAAGCTTGAAAAAGTTCAAAGACATGCCACGAAACTGGTGCCAGAAATACGCAATCTCAGTTATGATGAGAGGCTGAGGGAATTAGACTTACCATCACTCGAAGCTAGAAGAGTGAGGGGGGATATGGTGAGAGTCTTTAAATTCCTTCATGGTTATGATTGAGTGGATAAGGATCGATATTTTGATATGGCTGGCTCTAGAACTAGAGGTCATAGTTTGAAGCTTCGTAAGAAAAGTTCTTTGCAGGATGTAAGGAAATACTTTTTCAGTGTAAGAGTAGTTGATAATTGGAATTCGCTAAGCGAGGAGGTAATTAATGCTATCTCAATCCATAGTTTTAAGGACAGGTATGATAAGTATCACTAAGTATAAAATGGAACCGATGAGGAGATGGGAAGATACGAGCTTTGGGCTCTTTCCTGTAACACAATTAGGTAATCACTACGACCCTTTAAAAAACTATGACCCCTATCTATTCCCATCACTAGTTATGGTTATTATTCTTTCTTATAAACATAGCGACAGGTTATACTTCTCGAAACTCGATGATGCAAAACCAAACAATCGCACTAAAGAAACCAAGCACAGGCAATGACTAATATCTTACAATAACTATGCCTGGAAGTAGAAGCACTAAGAAGAACAGGAGGAGGAACAGTCTGAAAGGAGATTACATAAAAATTATTAAGATTTTTGCAGTTATTGACTGGAGGACCTTATTTACCAGCATATCCGTACAATAAATGTACAAAATATTTTGTGAAGAATACGGGAAAATAGTCAATTGTTGCATACCTCCCACCAAAATAGGAGTTATTCATGCCAGAAGGAAATGGTTCAATAATGTGTGTAAGAGAGCTAAGGAGTGGATAGACAAATGCTGGAAAAGGTAAATGAGGAGAAAAAAACATGAATGTCTGGCAAACTTATAAAAGAGTGAGGAATGATTACCTAAGTAAAATAAGAGAGGCAGAGAGAGATCATGAGAGGGATATCACCAGGAAGGCTAAAGAAAATCCCAAGCTTTTCCACAGCTTTATCAGAGGAAACCTGAAGAACATAGAGCAGGTTTGAAAATTAAAGAAAGCAGATGAAAGCATCGCTGAGACAGATGAAGAGATCTGCAAAGAATTGAACAAAGAGTTTCAGTAGCATTTACAGCAGATAATACCCCACCCCCTCAGATGCCAGAGATAGGAGTTCATGGGCCTGTATTAGAGAACATCATCTTTTCCACCACAGAGGTATGCAAAGCGTTGATGGAGTTAGATGCCCATAAAGCAATAAGTTCTGATTATATATCCCCTTACACACTTAAGAAATGTGCGAAACCAATATCTGTGAGGTTATCCATCATATTTGATAAGTTGCTGGAATCTGAGGAAATTCCAAGATGCTGGAAACAAGCGAATGTGGTACCTATCTTCAAAAGGGGAAGGAGGGATACAACTATAAACAATAGACCAGCATAGTTTGCAAAATTATGGAGAAATTGGTAAGAGTACACATCTCTTTTCAATTGGAATCCTTCCATTTTTTTTTGTCAGTGTGACAACATGGCTTTTGACAAGGCAGATCTGCAGTAACAAACTTATTAAAGTACTATGATGAAGTAAGCCGGATCTCACAGAAAAGAGAGGGTTAGGCAGAATACATAACCCTAGATTTTCAGAAGGCATTGCTATTTATTAAGAAGCTACAAGTAATGGCGAGAATTGGTAGAAATATCTTGGAATGGATAAAAGCCTACCTAGAAAGAAGGGAGCAGAGGGTTAGAGTAAAACACTCAGTGTCTGACTGGAGAAGGGGTAGTAGTGGATGTCTTGAATATATTTCAAGACTTCTGTAACTCAAGCTTTCTCCCTCTCATTCGTTCTGATGGTTCTATAGCTTGCTCTCCCACTGACAAAGCCACTCTCTTTGGCTCTCATTTTTCTTCCAACTCTTCTATCAACAATTCCAGCGCACCTGTTCCTCAGTCTTTTCCCCTCTCTAACCCTATGCCCTCCCTTATCCTCTCTTCACGCAAAGTTCATAAGGTTCTTCGCTCGCTAAAGACAAACAAGGCATCTGGTCCTGATGGTATCCCTGCAAGGTTCCTTAAGGAGTTTGCAGATGAAGTGGCGCCCGTGCTTTGCCGTCTTTTTTGTCTCATTCTGTCAACCAGTATCTATCCTTCATCTTGGAAGCATGCTCTAGTTCAACCTGTTCCTAAGAAGGGTGACCGCTCCATTCCTTCTAACTACCGACCTATAGCTCTAACCTCCTCTATTGCTAAAGTTTTCGAAACTTTGCTCAATGCTCACTTCTTGAAATGCCTTGAGTCTAACTCACTTATCTCTGATCACCAGTACGGCTTCCGCAAGGCAAGATCCACTGGTGATCTCCTGTCCTATCTTACTCATGTATGGTCATCTTCTCGGAGGAACTATGGGGAATCCTTTGTCGTCGCCCTTGATATCTCTAAGGCTTTTGACAGAGTCTGGCACAAGGCTCTGTTGGCCAAACTCCCTGCCTATGGCTTTACCCCTTCTTTCTGTTCTCTGCTTTCCAGTTTTCTTACTGACCGTTCTATATCTGTAGTTGTTGATGGCGTGACATCTAGCCCTTTCTCTGTTTCCAATGGTGTTCCACAGGGCTCTGTTCTTTCACTTACTCTCTTCCTTCTCTTCATCAATGATCTTCTACAATCCCCATCTTTCTCTCTTCTTCATGCCTTTGCCGATGATTCTACCCTTCACTTTTCCTCTGCCTTTTCTTCACAACCTTCATCATTTACTAGTAATCAATCTCGTATCACTCTTTCTTCTACTCTTAACTCCGATTTGCAGAGAGTGTCTGAATGGGGCACACAAAATTTAGTTAAATTCAATGTCTCCAAGACACAGTTTCTGGCTATCTCTTTATCTTCTTCTCCTCCTGATAACCCTCTTGTCTTCGAAACTAATGAAATTTACCCTCTTAACTCTATCAATATATTAGGAATCCATATAGCCTCTAACTTGTCTTGGAGGAATCACATAATCCAAATATCTGAATCTTCATCCAAAAAATTGGGGGTTTTGTTTCGTTTTCGTCATTACTTTTCCTCATTGCAGTTACTTAAAATTTACAAAGGTCTTATCTGCCCCTGCTTAGAATACTGCTCACACATCTGGGGTGGTTCTTCCTTTACTTATCTTCTTGATAGGGTTGAATCTAAGGCAGTCAGACTCATTAATGACCCTTCTTTTACTTCTAACCTATATTCTCTCTCTCTTCGCCGTAAGGTATCTTCCCTTTCTCTTTTCTATCGCTACTACTTTCATCGCTGCTCTGATTAGTTGGCGAGTGGCATCCCTCCTCCACTGCCAAGGCTGCGTAACACTCGCCAAGTGGCCTCATCTCACAGGTACTGTGTGGAGATTTGTAGCTCGCGGATTGGTCGGTGCAGCGACTGCTTCTTCCCATCTACCTCCAGACTCTGGAACTCTCTTCCTCCTTCTGTCTTTCCTAATTCTTATGACCTTTCATCCTTCAAAAAGCAGATCTATCATCATCTCAGAGCCTAGTCCTCCATATCTCTGGGTCCTTTATACTTTGACTGTTTTTTTTCTGTCTGTCGTTTTCCTTTGTGTGACTTTACCTCATCTCTGCCTTGCCCTCAACCTTTTTCTTTTCCTTCGTCTTGGTATTTTCTCGTGCCCGGGCCTTTGTTGATGAGGGCAGTTTCTGCCTGTCCCGGTGTCACACTCTTAAAAAAAAAAAAAAGATAATGTAAGTATTGTTTTGCATGATAGTTTGTTTATTGTAGTTTAAGTGCATGTATGTAGATTTACAGACAGTGTATGCATACTTATTCAATTATATTAAATTTACGCATATGCATACGTATTCATTTATACTATGTATAAGTATTCTTATGCATAGTGTGTGCATAGCTCCGAAGTCGAGAGAAAAATCTGCTTTGGTAGGCTTTCTGACAATTAATCTTTTAACGCGTCATGATAACGTTGATTACTTTGTGTAAACAGAGAGTTTTTCGCAATTAAAATTGTCCACCACGTGTTCAGAACATGATTTTTCTTGTGCTGAATGAACGATATATTTAATGTCATTGTGAAATTTTGTTCTAATGATTATGAAAAATGTGAACGATAGAGTTTGTGCTTTCTTTTATTTGTGAGTTTATTCTCAGTTGTCCTCGTGAGATGCTATGAGACACTCATGTTTTTGACGTAATTATGATGCGTGAAAGCAGTCGTAATTAATATTTATGAAATACATTTGCTACCGTGATCACTGACGGTGCATATGCATTTAATAATGAGTAATTAGCCTTGTAAGAAGTTAGTGTAAAACTCTGCGGTTAAAATCGTCCACTTTTCAGCGAAAAAAAAGGAGGAGCATTGCATGTATTTGCATGAATATTGCGAATATAACTTTGAAATTTAAGTGGTTGTTGAAATAAATAAGGGTAACTTTATCCCACGTGGATAAAGTGTTTCTCTCTCTGTAGAAATGAAATATACTTTCGTAGTTGAACGTCCATTAAGTAAATTGGAAATTAGTACCCAATTTCGGCTGGGTGAACAGTGGTTTTTAGGGATTTGTGTGTTTACATATTTCCCATTTAACGATGTCTAGAATGTCGTATTGATTCCTTTGTTTACGTAAATAAACAGAAGGTAGTGACCCCACCTACTTCTAGGTGCACAGTGTCGTTTATTGGAGGAACAGTGTGGTTTACGTTACACGTTCCATTTATTGTTACTGACTTAACAGTGTCGTTTAGTTAATGAATAGTGTGTTTTACACTTTGAGGATTGGCGTCATAATTGACGGAATTAGATAACTGTGTGTTATTATCTTGATATTTTAGAAGACTGTCCTTTGATACTCTTTACAGAGTGATTGTTTGTTGCATTGTGGATGCATAAAGAAGATCGTGGATTCTTTGATGATAAAATTGCATCAACTATTTGTTTGTTGTTTTATGTTCTATTTGCTTTCTCAATATGTCGGTTAAACCTGAGGCATTAAAACGCCTTCGGGAATTCGTTCAACGTGATTATGTTTAGTGTCAAATAGAACTTGCCAAAGATGATGAGACACTTGTTGTTAATTATTTAGAAATATGTCATCATACGCCAACAGAAAGATTCGGAAGATATGATAGGAAATATGAAGAATATGTCGAGTATAAGCCCCTTAAAAGGGATTCTGAAGAGGAGGATACAGAACATGACAATCTAGCTGAGACAGTAAATGATATTAGCTTAGCTGTCTTAGAACGGATTCGTAAGTTAGGAACTAAGAAGAGTACTGGAGCTCCTAGTTCCGAGAGTTCAAGCCTCCCCAGTGGACAACCCATACCTACTTTCCTGAAGTAAAAATACCACAGTTCTCTGGAAACTATGATGAATGGCACGAGTTTTGGGGTACGTTTGATAGTTTAGTACATAGTACTTCTATGGCAACTATGACAAAGTTTACCATCTTGAGAAATGCCCTTAAAGGAGATGCCAAAGACACCATAAAGGGATATCCTGTTGCTAGTGAGAGTTATGATGAATGCATTCAACAGCTACAAGCTGTTTATGCTAGCAAGAACAGGATTGTACGAAATTTAATGAGGAAATTGGTAAAAATACCAACTCCCTCTTCTAATTATTCATCACTTTTTAAGTTCAAGCAGGAAGTAGAAGCCATTACTCGAAGTCTGAAAAATTATAGAGACATGGAGAACACTAATTGGGTGTTTTCAGAACTTGTGATAATTAAATTACCAGAAGATGTAGAGAACTGGGTTAGCATGAAAATAGACACAAAATATCCTACATTTGAAACCCTCTTGAAGGAATTGGGGAAATATGTATATCATATAGAAGGCAACAACACTAAAGGTAACACAAAGGGAGAGACCCAAACCTCCCAGAGAGATGAGACCCAGTCATTTAAAAAGAGTGTAGGTAGTTATGGTGCTACTGCAAACGTAGTATATAGTAAATCAGAATGTGTATTCTGTGGTTGGCAAGGTCATAAGTCTGAACAGTGTAAAAAAGTAGTAAGCATAAATGAACGCAGAGACAAATTGAGAGACAATAACAAATGTCTGATATGTACTATGTCAGGACATTATGCAATAATTGCTACACCCAGTTAAACTGTAATAAGTGTAAGAAAAATGGTCATCATTCAGCCTTGTGTTACAAACAAGAATCAAATTTTCGGAGATGGTTTGAAGAACCTACATATCTGAATGAACAGTCAGAAAATGGTTCAAAATTAATAGATGAGTCAAGCAATGAGCAAGAACATTCTGACTCAGAAAAGGACAAGAAACATGTTGGTGTGGTGACTATGAATGCATTACAAAGGCAAATAGTGAAGCTGAGTTTACCTGCATGTGCTTTGCCTACTGCAAGTGGAAAAGTAAGCAGCTCAAAGGGAAATTTGATACAAGTTCCCAGTGTTCCTTTATAACTAGGGAATTAGCTGAAAGGCTTAAATTAAGCCCAGTAGATGAAATGTCTCTTGGTATTGATGCATTTCTTCTGAGACAATGAAAGGAATTTTTCCTGTTGTAAATGTAGTTATTAAATTGGGGAAAAGAAGAGCCAGAGTTAAATTACTCGTAGTTGATGATATGGTAATTAGCATCCACACTCCAGGACTAGCAAAGGCTGCAAATGCGTTAAAGTCTAATGGTCACAAGTTGGCCGATGAAGATATTGATAGTGATGTACTTGAGAACATTGGCATTGTTATTGGTGCCTTACATTTTAGTCAGTTTGTTAGTGGTATTAACAAGTGGGATGTCTATAGTTTGATGGAAACACCGGGTGGTGTCATGTTGTATGGCCATATTCCTCGTGATACTCAACATTGATGCAGTAATGTGCAAAACCAACTTGTTATGCGAGTAGGAACACAGTTATTGCCTACTACTACACAAGAGTTGATTGATGAGGCCATAATGCCTGTTAATAAGTTGTTAAGTGAAGAGGCCATAGAACCTGTTAATAAATTGTGGGAGCCAGAGAGTATTGGAGTAAATAAGCAAGAAGTGCATTACAAAGATAAAACTACACTTGGAAGTTTTACAGATTCTGCTCCTTGGAAGCCTATCCACACTCCTCTCCCGCACAATTTTCATAGCGCCTTTGGACAAATGAAGTCTCTAGTAAAACATTTGGAGGAGATTTTGGAAAATTTTCATGTAGGTAATATGTTGGATGCTTGTACCAGTGAAGAGAAACAGTTTGATGTATACAATTCTGCAGATGTAGAGTGGGCAAAGGCCGAAATATCACTGCAGGCATGGAATTTCAACAATGCAAGATTTCAAAGGGTACTGGATCAGTGCCTTTCTGAAAAATCTAGATCTCCTAAAGAAACAACCTTTAGCTTAATCTGGAATGTTAATACCGACAAGTTGTTTTTGAAAGATCTGAAGGCTAGAGATGAAGTGTTGACCAAACAGAAACTTCTGTCACTGATGAATATAGTTATTGACCCCTTAGGTCTAATTTCACCCTTGCTAAGAAGAGGAAATATTCTTAGTCAGAGAGCCTGGTCTGAAAAGCTCTCATGGGAATACCTATTGTTAGAAGTATACAAAGAGGAATCTTCAAATTATGAAAGATCAGAACGTCAAACTGCCCAAAGCGCTGAAGAATCGTGGGTATGTTTAATCACTGATGCTAAATAGTAGCACTGATAGGAAGACCCCCCTTTTTCTTTTTGGAGGGGCCCAGGATGTCTTGAATATATTTCAAGACAGTTTATTTCTACGTAGAAATTGTAAGTATTGTTTTGCATGATAGTTTGTTTATTGCAGTTTAAGTGCATGTATGTAGATTTACAGACATTGTATGTATATTTATTCAAGTATATTAAATTTACGCATATGCATACGTATTCATTTATACTATGTATAAGTATTCTTATGCATAGTGTGTGTATAGCTCCGAAGTCGAGAGAAAAATCTGCTTTGGTAGGCTTTCTGACAATTAATCTTTTAACGCGTCATGATAACGTTGATTACTTTGTGTAAACAGAGAGTTTTTCGCAATTAAAATTGTCCACCACGTGTTCAGAACATGATTTTTCTTGTGCTGAATGAACGATATATTTAATGTCATTGTGAAATTTTGTTCTAATGATTATGGAAAATGTGAACGATAGAGTTTGTGTTTTCTTTTATTTGTGAGTTTATTCTCAGTTGTCCTCGTGAGATTCTACGAGACACTCATCTTGTGACGTAATTATAATGCGTGAAAGCAGTCGTAATTAATATTTATGAAATACATTTGCTACCGTGATCATTAACGGTGCATATACATTTAATAATGAGTAATTAGTTATTCTCGTGGGGCGTTACGAGACACTCAAGTAGAAAACGTAGTAGAGATACGTGGATCAGAAGATATTCGAGTTTGATTCGGAGTCCCGTGATTGCTAACGACATCAGGGTTATCCGGATAGATGAGTACAGATTTACCTTATTTCTAACAATATTTATAACTACGTGTGAGGGACAGAATTAGCTCATTTAATTGAACACTCGTAGGTAGAATGTATGTTAGAAAATTTATTATTCTGTATGAGGAACTTTTAATTTAAGGTGAGGAGAGTTTATTTAAATATTCACATATCAACAGTTCATAAACCCCCTTATAAAATATTTGCATGTATGTCTATGCATGTAATATTAATTAGATTCTATTGGTAGAGGATTTAAATTTGAGATCGTGGTAGGCCTCTACTGAAGCCGTGTCAGGATATCCAAATTTAGGGGGTTATAAGATCGAAGAGTAATAACACTCAGGATATCCTCCACAGTGGATTTCCACAGGTTCAGTTTTAGAGGCACTTTTGTTCTTTGCATATGCAAATAACCTACCAGAGTCTGTAATTTCCTTCATGAATAGGTTTTCAGATGATGAAAAGTTTGTGCAGAAAGTAAGAGACAAGACTAATGGTAGAGAACTTCAGGAAGACCTAAATAATATGCATGGGTGGTCAGAAAAGTGTTTTATGAATTCAATACTTCAAAATGTAAAGTAATGAGAATGGGTACAAGGGCAAGAAGGCCCAAGCTTGGATAGTCAATAGCAGAAGCAAAACTTCAAGAGATGGAGAATGATAGAGATGTAAGAGTAAACATACTGACAGATTTGTCTCCGGAAATGCTTATAAATGGCACAGTAAGGACAGCATATGCCTTCTTAGCAATGTGAGGGTAGCCTTCAGACACATAAACAAGAAAATGTTCAGAAATATTTATGTAACTAGTGTGAGGCCAAAGCTTGAATATGCAGCCCCCTTTTGGAATCGACTCTGGAAAAAACACGTAATTAAGCTGGAAAAAGTTCAAAGACATGCCACGAAAATGGTGCCAGAAGTACGCAATCTTAGTTATGAGGAAAGGATGAGGGAAGCAGACTTACTATTACTCGGAGCTAGAAAAATGAGGGGGATATGGTGAGTATTTTTAAATTCCATCATGGTTATGATAGAGTGGATAGGGATCAGAATTTTCATATGGTTGGCTCTAGAACTAGAGGTCATAGATAGAAGCTTCGTAAGAAAACTTCTTTGCAGGATGTAATAATGTACTTTCTTTTTTAGTAAAAGTGTAGTTGTTGATAGGATATCCCTAAGCAAGATGGTAGTTAATGCTAACCCAATACCCAGTTTTAAGGACAAATGTTTCTGAACATTTTCTTGTTTATGTGTCTGAAGGCTACCCTCACATTGCTAAGAAGGCATCAGTGAGTACAAAAATGGAACCGAACAAGAGACGTCCAGTTACGAGCATAGGGATCTTTCCCTTAAGCACAGTTAGGTAATTACAATTAGGTAGTTACACTTGTACTGAATCTTCCTATTCATAACCATTGAGGATTCATTAAGTCCACTACTGTCATTAGGATGGGATAGAAAAGGGGGAGGAAACACAGTGATTGTGTGATCACCGGAGAGAAGGGAAATAGAATGGGAAGCTTTGGGAGGAAAAGAACGAAAATTAAATAAAATGAGGCACAAATGAGACAGACCCTCGTAATAATTTTTATCCATTAAAATTAATAATGAAAGTGATTTATTGATATTTCCTCGTTTACTGTACTTCATATTATGGGATACTTTGGTGATTTCATATGTCTATGTATGCTAAAATATATATTATATTTATATATATACTTTGTAGATATGTATGTATGTTAAGTATACTATTATCTAAACATATTTTTTTTTCAAGAGTGTGACACCGGGACAGGAAAAAACTGTCCTCATCAAGAAAGGCTCGGGCACGAGAAAATACCAAGACGAAGGAAAAGAAAAAGGTTAAGGGCAAGGCAGTGGTGAGGTAAAGTCACACAAAGGAAAACGACAGACAGAAAAAAAAACAGTCAAAGTATAAAGGACCCAGAGATATGGAGGACTAGGCTCTGAGATGATGATAGATCTGCTTTTTGAAGGATGAAAGGTCATAGAAATTAGGAAAGACAGAAGGAGGAAGAGAGTTCCAGAGTCTGGAGGTAGATGGGAAGAAGAAGTCGCTGCACCGACCAATCCGCGAGCTACAAATCTCCACACAGTACCTGTGAGATGAAGCCGCTTGGCGAGTGTTACGCGGCCTCGGCACTGGAGGAGGGATGCCACTCGTCAACTCATCAGAGCAGCGATGGAAGTAGTAGCGATAGAAAAGAGAAAGGGAAGATACCTTACGGCGAAGAGAGAGAGAATCTAGGTTAGAAGTAAGAGAAGGATCATTAATGAGTCTGACTGCCTTAGATTCAACCCTATCAAGAAGATAAGTAAAGGAAGAACCACCCCAGATGTGTGAGCAGTATTCTAAGCAGGGGTGGATAATACCCTTGGAAATTTTAATCAACTGCGATGAGGAAAAATAATGACGAAAACGAAACAAAATCTCCAATTTTTGGGGTGAAGATCTAGAAATTTGGATTATGTGATTCCTCCAAGACAAGTTAGAGGCTATATGGATTCCTAATATGTTGATAGAGTTAAGAGGGTAAATTTCATTAGTTTCAAAGACAATAGGGTTATGAGGAGGAGAAGCAGATAAAGAGATAGCCAGAAACTGTGTCTTGGAGGCATTGAATTTTACTAAATTTTGAGTGCCCCATTAAGATACTCTCTGCAAATCGGAGTTAAGAGTAGAAGAAAGAGTGATACGAGATTGATAATGAGTAACAGATGAAGGTTGTGAAGAAAAGGCAGAGGAAAAGTGAAGGGTAGAATAATCAGCAAAGGCATGAAGAAGAGAGAAAGATGGGGATTGTAGAAGATCATTGATGAAGAGAAGGGTTAGAGTAGGTGAAAGAACAGACCCTGTGGAACACCAATGGTAACAAAGAAAGGGCTAGATGTCATGCTATCAACCTCTACAGATATAGAACGGTCAGTAAGAAAACTGGAAATCAGAGAACAAAAAGAAGGGGTAAAACCATAGGCAGGGAGTTTGGCCAACAGAGCCTTGTACTAGACTCTGTCAAAAGCCTTAGAGATATCAAGGGCGACGACAAAGGATTCCCCATAGTTCTTCAGAGAAGATGACCATACAAGAGTAAGAGAGGACAGGAGTGCACCAGTGGATCTTGCCTTGCAGAAGCTGTACTGGTGATCGGAGATAAGTGAGTTAGATTCAAGGCATTTCAAGAAGTGAGCATTGAGCAAAGTTTCGAAAACTTTAGCAATAGAGGAGGTTAGGGCAATAGGTCGGTAGTTAGAAGAAATAGAGCGGTCACCCTTCTTAGGAACAGGTTGAACTAGAGCATGCTTCCAAGATGAAGGATAGATACTGGTTGACAGAATGAGGCGAAAGAGACGGCAAAGCACGGGAGCCACTTCATCTGCAAATTCCTTAAGGAACCTTGCAAGGATACCACCAGGACCAGATGCCTTGTTCGTCTTTAGCGAGCGAAGAACCTTTTTAACTTTGCGTGAAGAAAGGATAAGGGAGGGCATAGGGTTAGAGAGGGGTAAAGACTGAGGAACAGGTGCGCTGGAATCGTTGATAGAAGAGTTGCAGAAAAATGAGAGCCAAAGAGAGTGGTTATGTCAGTGGAAGAGCAAGCTATAGAACCATCAAAACAAATGAGAGGGGGAAAGCTTGAGTTACAGAAGTTTTTGGAGAGGATTTTGGCTAAGGACCAAAAGCATTTGTCAGTGGGAGAGGAGTTAAGGTCATCAACCTTCCTTCTTATAAAGGAAGCCTTAAATCTTCAAATCTGAGCAGTGCAGCGATTCCTAGCTATAATAAAAGCAGAGCGAGTTAAATCGGAAGGAGAGGCTAGGTAAGATCGGTGAGCCTGATTCCTAGTCTGGATAGCAATGGAGCAGGCACGGTCAAACCAAGGTTTATGGGGAGAGAAAGTTTTTGTAGAAGAAGGGATGTACGCCTCCATTCCTGCGGTCATGATCTCGGCAACTTTTAGAGCTACCTGATCAGGGTTGCGGGACCGAAAGCAGTCGTCATGCCATGGGAAGTCAAAGAGAAAGTTACGTAAATTTTCATGTTGGGTACGCTCGAAGTGCCAAAGGCGGCGCTGAGTAGGGGGGATCGGTGGTGGGGGAGTGAAAATGGAAGAGACTGAGGTCATAGAGTGGTCAGATTTGCCAAGAGGGGAAAGCACAGATTAAGAGTAGTTTGAAGGGTTCGAAGTAAAAAATAGGTCAAGAGTGTTTGCAGCATGTTCGTGACGATCAGGAACACGAGTAGGATGTTTGATAATTTGCTCCAGATCGTGAGTAATAGAGAAAGCAAGGGCCTCGCTTCCTCCCACATCAGTGTGAGAAGAATGAAGCCACTCACTGTGGTGTACATTGAAGTCTCCAATGTAGAGAACTTCAGCATGTGGGTGAGAAGATAGCAAGGACTCATGGCACGAGGATAGATATTCATAGAAAGACACAATTTCGGTGGAGTTTGGAGAACAGAGCAGAGTGGAGAGATTTACTTTTAGCCAGAGAACATCAAAGTCAGGAGATTCAAGGTCCATGAATCTCACAGTAGGATTGTTAGTGTTGCAGTATGCACAGACCCCACCATTGGAACGAAAACGAGTATACAGATTATAGTGAGAGATTTGGTATGGATCAGTGATAAATATTGATAGGTTATATGAATGTCTATTATTATAACTATATAAACTCATTTAGTCTCGTGGCTGAATATCAAGTATTATGAATTTTCATTCTGAGGGTATTTAGTTTGACCCGCTATGTGATATTAAGTATTTTGCTATTGGGGATCCCAATTTGATGTCAGGGTTCAATTCCTGACAACTGCCTCAAGTCGGATTTCGACATAAGTCGGAAAAGACATAAATTCAAACATAGCTCCCCCAACCAATGTTAATAATAAATACTTTAAAACACAGGAATATAAATCTAAGCTCTTAATCTATGATAAAAACTAGTAAAACTAAACTTAACAGTATTGATTACCTTTACTTGTGTACCAGAAATTACATCAATAGTAAATTGCGCTACAGTACAGTACGTTATTGCTTACCTTTACTTGTGTGGTCAGCTTGCACACTGAAAGAGGCGTTGCAAGTGAGGGAGAGACAGGCTTATTGAGAGTTGGAAGCTGGAGAGGCAGGTGCTGTGAAGACTGGGACAGGTGAGTCTGAAGAGGCAAAAAAATCATACAGCAGATGATGAAGATACTGGGGCAGGTGAGTCTATAGAGGTAGAAGCATCTGAGGTAGAGGGTTCAGGATCTGTTGGTGGGGCTCTATCTTCACGAAGAATTGATCGAGGCAAGTTTGGAAGGAAGCCCTCTTTTTTTTTCCTCCTTCATAATCTCTTTGTAACACCCCAGGGCATCACTGATCCCTTTCTTGACCTTAGTGTACATGGCATCGTTGTGGTCATTAGCCTCAGGCTTTGCCAACATTTTCTCTGCCAGAGCAAATGTTTCTTCCAATTTCATGGTTGTGAATCTCTTGGGCTCTGGGGTTAGTAGTTCTTCTTCCTCTTCAAGCATCTGCTTCTCCAGTTCAGTGAGGACCTCAGTAGATAATTCCTCGCCATGAGATTCCAGAAGCTCTTTTACATTATCAGTCCCCACCTCTATATTGGACTCCTTAATCATGACAAATACGTTTTCATTTACAGCCTCAACTGTCTCCTCAAAACCTCGGAAGTCATTCACAAAATAGGGGCAGCCTTTTTTCTGTGTCCAATTCAAGTTGGTTCATCACTTCCTCCCAAGCATCACCAATATTCTTCACAGCATGAAGAATATTGTACAACTTCTAGAAGTTCTTGAGAGTTAAGTTTATTTCCTTTTCAGTTGCCCTGAGAGTCATAGTGATTGTTTCTCGGAGGTAGTGTGCTTTGAAAGAGGCAATAGCCCCCTGATCCATTGGCTGTAACAGGGAAATGGTATTAGGTGGAAGATAGATTATCTGTACATTAGGATGAAAGTCATTCAAATGGGCAGGGTGACCAGGGGCATTGTCCAGGATTAGCAACACCTTAAAGGGCACGTGCTTGGAAACACTGTACCTCTCCACTTCTGAGATAAAATGGTTGCTGAACCTTACCAACTACACCCAACAAACTAATTCCCCTAAAAGTACTACACTCATACTTATCTCCCTTCTCTTTGTAAAGTGGAACTACACATGCACTCCTCCAATCAATTGGGACCCTCCCTTTCCTGAAACATGCATTCTACAATTTAACCATCCATTCTACTAATGCATCCCCACCTTTTGACAAGCATTCAGCATGACACCCATCTATCCCTGGTACTTTACCTGTTTTCGTTGCTCTCAATGCCAAACATACCTCCTCTTTTGTGATATTTCTATCATTCTCATCTCCTAACATTGGCATTCTCCATTCGTTTTCCACAGCCACAATCTCAGCCTCTCTATCATCTGCCTCATTTAGTAGGTTCTTGAAATATTCATCCCATCTCTATCTCACCTTTATTTCATCCACTAGCAATTTCCCACTGCTCCTTTCACTTTCTCCTCCCTACCACATTCACCTTTCCTCACTCTTTTCCATTCCTTCCAAAACATCTTTTTATTCCTTTCAAAAGTCTCAGACAAGCATCTGCCCCACCTTATATCCGCTTCTCTCTTTGCCTTCCTCCACACATGCTTCGCTAACCTCCTCTTTGCACAATACATTTCATACCACTCTGCAACTATACCTCATAAGCCTGCTTCATTTTCAGCCACTACTGCACTCACCTGCTCATTCCACCATTCACTATCTTTCCTTTTACTTCCACCAGTTAGTCTCCTTCTGCACAATGCCTTAGTACACTTCATAACTTCCTCCTTGATACAGCCCCATTCTTCTTACACTTTCTCCTCCACTTTCTCTTTCACTACATTCCACAAATTTCTCACACTAGTCTTATACTCACAGTCTCTCTCTTTCTTATACAGTTCATTCACTTTTAGCACCTCTCTTTTTCTCTCGCTTCTCCTCTTTCTCCACTTTTTTTCTACTCTCACTCTACTTTCCACTAAATAATGATCAGATATTCCACAACTAGCTCCTCTAAGTACATTCACATACAATATTCTTCCAATCATCCTCCTGTTCATCACAACATAATCCATTAATCCTCTACCAAATACTCTTCCATTATCCACTCTGACCCATGTATACTTGTGCACATCCTTCTCTTTAAATACAGTATTAGAAATCAACATCTCTCTCGCTAAAGACACATTTCTATAATTTTCTCTCCACTCTCATTCCTACCAGGTACTCCATACTTCCCAATTACACCATTCACTGGCTCATTCTCTACTCTAGCGATCCGGGGATTGTGTTGACTCCACCATTGGCTTGAGGGCAGACACGCCTGGTGGTCGTAATGGTTCTGCTCTTAACCTTGCACCTCCTAATAGATCTGCTTCTTTCACTCTTCACTATTCAAACATTCGTGGGCTGAACTCTAATCTTTCGTCTGTGGAACAGCACTTGGGCACTTTCCTCCCTAACCTCCTCCTCCTATCTGAAACCCAGTTGTCTATACATGCTTCCACTGACCCTTTACAAATCTCCCACTATAATCTGTATGCTCGTTTTCGTTCCAAAGGTGGGGTCTGTGCTTACTGCAACATTAACACTCCTACTGTGAGGCTCATGGACCTTGAATCTCCTGACTTTGATGTTCTCTGGCTAAAAGTCTATCTCTCCACTACCACTATCATCCTTTGCTTCTGCTACTGTTCTCCAAACTCCACCGAGTTTGTATCTTTCTTTGAATATCTCTCCTCGTGCCATGAGTCCTTGCTATCTTCTCACCCACATGCCGAAGTTCTCTACATTGGAGACTTCAATGTACACCACAGTGAGTGGCTTCATTCTTCTCACACTGATGTGGGAGGAAGCGAGGCTCTTGCTTTCTCTATTACTCATGATCTGGAGCAAATTATCAAACATCCTACTCGTGTTCCTGATTGTCACGAACATGCTGCTAACATTCTTGACCTTTTTTTTACTTCTAACCCTTCAAACTACTCTTATTCCGTGCTTTCCCCTCTTGGTAAATCTGACCACTCCATGATCTCTGTCTCTTCCATTTTCGCTCCCCCACCACCAATCCCTCCTACTCAATGCCGCCTTTGGCACTTCGAGCGAACTCAATATGAAAATTTGCGTAACTTTCTCTTTGACTTTCCATGGCATGACTACTGCTTTCGGTCCCGCAACCCTGATCGGGTAGCTGTAAAAGTTGCCGAGATCGTGACCGCGGAAATGGAGGCGTACATCCCCTCTTCTACAAAAACTTTCTCCCCCCCTAAACCTTGGTTTGACCGTGCCTGTTCCATGGCTATCCAGGCTAGGAATCAGGCTCACCGATCTTACCAACCCTCTCCTTCCGATTTAACTCGCTCTGCTTTTATTATAGCTAGGAATCGCTGTACAGCTCAGATTCGAAGGTCTAAGGCTTCCTTTATAAGAAGGAAAGTTGATGACCTTAACTCCTCTCCCACTGACAAATGCTTCTGGTCCTTAGCCAAAAACCTCTCCAAAAACTTCTGTAACTCAAGCTTTCCCCCTCTCATTCGTTCTGATGGTTCTATAGCTTGCTCTTCCACTGACAAAGCCACTCTCTTTGGCTCTCATTTTTCTGCCAACTCTTCTATCAACGATTCCAGCGCACCTGTTCCTCAGTCTTTTCCCCTCTCTAACCCTATGCCCTCCCTTATCCTTTCTTCACGCAAAGTTCATAAGGTTCTTCGCTCACTAAAGACAAACAAGGCATCTGGTCCCGATGGTATCCCTGCAAGGTTCCTTAAGGAGTTTGCAGATGAACTGGCTCCCATGCTTTGCTGTCTTTTTCGCCTCATTCTGTCAACCAGTATCTATCCTTCATCTTGGAAGCATGCTCTAGTTCAACCTGTTCCTAAGAAGGGTGACCGCTCTATTCCTTCTAACTACCGACCTATTGCTCTTACCTCCTCTATTGCTAAAGTTTTCGAAACTTTGCTCAATGCTCACTTCTTGAAACGCCTTGAATCTAACTCACTTATCTCCGATCACCAGTACGGCTTCCGCAAGGCAAGATCCACTGGTGATCTCCTGTCCTATCTTATTCATGTATGGTCATCTTCTCTGAGGAACTATGGGGAATCCTTTGTCGTCGCCCTTGATATCTCTAAGGCTTTTGACAGAGTCTGGCACAAGGCTCTGTTGGGCAAACTCCCTGCCTATGGCTTTACCCCTTCTTTCTGTTCTCTGATTTCCAGTTTTCTTACTGACCGTTCTATATCTGTAGTTGTTGATGGCGTGACATCTAGCCCTTTCTCTGTGTCCAGTGGTGTTCCACAGGGCTCTGTTCTTTCACCTACTCTCTTCCTTCTCTTCATCAATGATCTTCTACAATCCCCATCTTCCTCTCTTCTTCATGCCTTTGCCGGTGATTCTACCCTTCACTTTTCCTCTGCCTTTTCTTCACAACCTTCATCTGTTACTCGTAATCAATCTCGTATCACTCTTTCTTCTACTCTTAACTCCGATTTGCAGAAAGTATCTGAATGGGGCACTCAAAATTTAGTTAAATTCAATGCCTCCAAGACACAGTTTCTGGCTATCTCTTTATCTTCTTCTCCTCCTGATAACCCTATTGTCTTCGAAACTGAGGAAATTTACCCTCTTAACTCTATCAATATATTAGGAATCCATATAGCCTCTAACTTGTCTTGGAGGAATCACATAATCCAAATTTCTAAATCTTCATCCAAAAAATTGGGGGTTTTGTTTCGTTTTCGTTATTACTTTTCCTCATTGCAGTTACTTAAAATTTACAAAGGTCTTATCCGCCCCTGCTTAGAATACTGCTCACACATCTGGGGTGGTTCTTCCTTTACTTATCTTCTTGATAGGGTTGAATCTAAGGCAGTCAGACTCATTAATGATCCTTCTCTTACTTCTAACCTGGATTCTCTCTCTCTTCGCCGTAAGGTATCTTCCCTTTCGCTTTTCTATCGCTACTACTTCCATCGCTGCTCTGATGAGTTGGCGAGTTGCATCCCTCCTCCACTGCTGAGGCCGCGTAACACTCGCCAAGCGGCCTCATCTCACAGGTACTGTGTGGAGATTTGTAGCTCGTGGATTGGTCGGTGCAGCGACTGCTTCTTCCCATCTACCTCCAGACTCTGGAACTCTCTTCCTCCTTCTGTCTTTCCTAGTTCTTATGACCTTTCATCCTTCAAAAAGCAGATCTATCATCATCTCAGAGCCTAGTCCTCCATATCTCTGGGTCCTCTTTACTTTGACTGTTTTTTCTATCTGTCGTTTTTCTTTGTGTGACATTACCTCATCTCTGCCGTGCCCTTAACTTTTTCTTTTCCTTCGTCTTGGTATTTTCTCGTGCCCGGGCCTTTGTTGATGAGGGCAGTTTCTGCCTATCCCGGTGTCACACTCTTAAAAAAAAAAAAAAAAAAAAATCTCCCATCAACATCACATTCACATTAACTCCCAAGTCTTCCAAACACTCATTCAATTTCATTCAAAATTCTTCTCTTTCTTCTTCACTTCTCTCATTGCCAGGGCCATATGCACTCACAAACGCCCAAACCTCGCATCCCAGTCTCATTTTAGCCACTATTATTTTCTAGAAAATACTTCTTTCCATTCTACCACACATTTACTAATCTCTTCACTTACTAACAGAGCCACTCCCTCTCCCCTTCTCAATTCCAGACACCCTAACTACCACTCTCGTTCAGTGCAAGTACATCTGTCTTTCTCTCCACAAACATACTCCCTCTCGCCTCCCTCTTACGTTCATTTACTTCACAATCACGCACATTCCGAGACCCAGTTACTAGGGTTCTGGCTGGATCTCTCCTGCCAGAATACCCCTACACCTCTTGGCTATTCATAGGAAGTAAAATACAAAGGGGGATTCCCAGTCCCCCACTCCGGCCCATTTAGTCAACTTTTACGACACGCAGGGGAACACGGAAGAAGTATTCTTAACCCCCTCCCTCATGACACCCCTGGCAAACTCGGGGCATCCTGGGTGAGACTTGGTTAATGAATAATGATGCGGGTATGAAAGGAAATGATATAGTAAGCAAGTTACATAATCATGCTAGATAGTTTTTACTGCTATAGTATAACTAGGGCAGAAAGAAGGTAGGAAACGTAGTAGTAGTAGTAGTAGTGGTGGTGGTGGTGGGGGCGGTGGTAAAATTATGAAATAGAAAACCTAAAATGTAATAGTAGTAGTGACGGTGGTAAACTTACGAAATATGTTGTTGTAGTAGTAGCAGTTGTAGTAATTGCGATGAAACAGTAGTATAAATAAAATAAATGAAACAGAAGTATTATTATTATAATAATTATTATTATCAATATTATTATTATTATTATTATTATTATTATAATTATTATTATTATTATTATTATCATTATTATTATTATAATAATAATAATAATAATAATTATTATTATTATTATTATTATTATTATTATTATTATTATTATTATTATTATTATTATTATTATTATTATTATTATTATTATCAGTAGTAGTAGTAGTAGTAGTAGTAGTAGTAGTAGCGGTCATATAATTTATATAGAAAACCCAAAATGTAGTAGCAGTAATAGTTGTGGTAGAAGTTGTGTTAATTATGATAAAATAGTAGTAGAAATAAAATAAAAGAAGCAAAACTAGTTGTAGTAGTAGTAGTAGTAGTAATTGTAGTAGTGGTGATTGAATTTTGAAATAGGAAATCCAAAATTTAGTAGAATTAGTAATTATAGTAATTGCGATAAAATAGTGGTATAAAAATAAAATAAATGAAAAAAATTACTGGTAGTAGTAGTAATAGTAGTAGCAATAATAATAGTAGTAAAAGTAGTAGTAGGAAAAATGATGGAAACTGACTGCTCGAGAGGTTGTTCAATTTATTTCACATAAAACCATGAAGAAAACCTATACGATTTTTTGTGTGAGTTTGACACCGGGACGAATAAATATATTTTCCCTCATCGGTTCCCGGCACCAAGAGAACATTTAAGGAAAAGTAACAGATTAAGGACAAGGCAGAAATAACAGAATGATGAACAATAAAGAGACAGGCCGGAAGAATAGTCAAAATAATGATTACCTAATAATAATGAGAATGTAAGCAATAAGACACAGCGTTATGGAGTGTTGTGACTTGTCAGATGTGATGGGATACTAGGAGAGGGGCGATGAATGCCCCTAGAATTTTCGGTGTTCATGTAGGCATAGGAAAGGAACCGTAACCGAGGGAAAATTGATCATCGAGACCTCAAAAAAATTAATGATGATGAAGTGAATCCGTCACTAGTAGTAGTAGTAGTAGTACTAGCAGCAGCAATACTAGTAGTAGTAGTGAAAAGTCAATAACTTTAGGAGGATACTCAGAGAGAGAGAGAGAGAGAGAGAGAGAGAGAGAGAGAGAGAGAGAGAGAGAGAGAGAGAGCATTATAAATCACTTTTGTATTAAAGAGATTTTATATAATAATAATAACATACTGGAAAGACACACTTAATCCGCTACAGGCCAAAATATGATAGATGCAGAGCATCAGGACATCTTTACGTATGCTGAGGTGGCATGGACGAGTATCTGTTTTTAAGGTTTTAAATTAGTAAGAAATAATTGCTAATGTTCTACTTCATTATTATCATTATTACTATTATTATTATTATTATTATTATTATTATTATTATTATTATTATTATTATTATTATTATTATTATTATTATATTTTTTTTTAATTTTTTTTTTATTATTCTTGAGATCTCAACAACAGTGCTGCCAACCATCGTTAGCTTGCAACTTTTGTGTACTGTTTCATATACTTTCACTTATAACGAGAGAGAGAGAGAGAGAGAGAGAGAGAGAGAGAGAGAGATAACTACTTTCTCATTTAGACACGTACCTGGCCACGTGATAAAATATTTTTATTACTCATTTATCTAAGTATATGTCCGTTTATTAATTCAGTTATTATATTTATCTGTTTACTTGTTTCTTCTTTTATATGTGTATTTTTATATACCTGTTTATTTTATGTTTATAAATCAATAACATTATAACAATATTCTTAAGAAGGTTAGAGCTGTTTCGAGGAAAACTTTTCGTCTTCTTCTTCTTCTTGGGGACCAGGTTAGTCTAGGACTCTAGTGGTTAGAATACTCGACTCGGGATTGACAGGAAAATAAAGGGGGATTTACATGGTCAAACGGTTCGTCGAAAGCGGTTCGACAGACAAGTGTTTAAAGTGATGTTCGAACGTGTGAACGGGGTATTTGGTTGTCGAACACGTTTGTCGAACGTGTTCGACAAACAAATACTCCGTTCACACGTTCGAACATCACTTCAAACACTTATCTGTCAAACCGCGTTCGACGAACCGTTTGACCGTGTAAACCCCCTTAAGGCATAAAGTCTTAATTCCCCAAACCATACCATGTCTGTGTCCACCCCCATAATGGGGATTAATAATGACACAAAGAGTAAGTACAGATTATGAACTTTGAATGTCAAGATTTAAACCAGCGTCAGTAGCATGAATAATAATAATAATAATAATAATAATAATAATAATAATAATAATAATAATAATAATAATAATAATAATAATATGGTTAAGATACGTTTTATGCACCCTTCCACAGCCGGCCCAAGAGATCAGCGTTACCACCACTTCTTAAATATGTGCCGCGCTGGTGTACAAACACCCATATTCACTCTATGAAGGTATGTAGAGCTCTAGCTTCCTTATACGAGTTAGGTTAGGTAAGATGTGTGAGGGTTGACTAGCTTAGGTTAGCTAAACACCTAGCGCTGCTCACCAATGTGGACCCTTACATAAATATTAATGATTTCCAAGAGATATAATTATCAAAATAATTCAATATACATAAACACATATACAAACTTGTTTAGTGCAAAAATAGTTGTGCATAGAATGAATTTCTACTACTACTACTACTACTACTTCTACTACTATTAATAATAATAATAATAATAATAATAATAATAATAATAATAATAATAATAATAATAATAATAATTTTCATTCGTTTTTAATCCGATTTAAAAGGTTAAAACACGTACAAATGTTAAATTCTACTCATAAATCAATACCTTGATAACTAGGACTACTTACTATGGCCGGAAAACACATAAAAAAAATTACTAAATACATTTTGATCTTGAAGTTGAGAATTCCCAGAACATAAAAAAATATTTGATTGATGTTTCTTATTAATTCGTCCACTTAGTATCTATATTTCATACATTTAATACTTTCAGATTATTGATCGGAATTTATATTCTTGTTAATAAATCCACAAATAAATAGTCAGTATAAATTTGTGTAATAAGTAAATATCATCGTGCTTTAAAAGTCACCTCGGAGGTTTCTTTACATATCTAGAATTTCTTCTTCTTTCTTAAATTGTGAATACAAATATTTGTTCTTGTATCTAGCATGATAATTATCAATAAATAAGAAAAAAATAATGAAACCGAACACGCGAAAGGAAGTTACGAGCATAGGGCTGTTTCCCATAAACACAAATAGGTAAGTGCAATTAGATTAAAATACTGGAATTTAGGGAAATTCCAAGAACCTGGAAACAAGCGAACGTGGTACCTGTCTTCAAAAAGTGCAGGAGGGATACAGCTCTAAACTATAGACCTGTTTCCTTGATAAAAAATAGTTTGCAAAGCTATGGAGAAACTACTTAGAAAACACATCTCATTTCACTTGGAATCTTTCAACTTTTTGTCAGGACAATATGGCTTCAGAGAAGGTTGATCAACAGTAACAAGCTTATTAGAATTTTATGATGAGGTAAGCCGAATCTTACAGGAAAGAGAGGGTTGGGCAGATTGCATTTTCCTAGACATCCAAAAGGCATTTGATACGGCCCCACACGGGAGACTTCTTAAGAAGCTGCAAGCAATGACAACAATAGGTGGATATGTCTTGGAATGGATAAAAACATATTTAGAAGGAAGGAAACTTAGGGTTATAGTAAAGCACTCAGTGTCTGAATGGAGAAGGGTTATTAGTGGGATTCCACAGGATTCAGTTTTAGGGACACTTTTGTTCATTGCATACGTAAATGACCTACCAGAGTGTTTAAATTCATTCATGAATATGTTTGCAGATGTATAGATTGTGAAGAAAGTAAGACGAGTGCAATGGTAGAGAACTTCAATAAGACTGCACGAGCTGTCAGAAAAATGTAAAGTAATAAGAATGAGTACAAATGCAAGAAGGCCTAAACTTGGATACTCAACAGCAGGTGCAGAATTTCAAGAGACAGGGAATGAGAGATCAAGGAGTAAGCTTATTGGCAGATTTGTCTCCGAAAATTTATATAAATGATATAGTAACAGTGCATATGCTTTCTTAATAAATGTAAGGGAAGCCTTTAGACACACTGACAAGGAAGTGTTCAGAAATTATGTAACTTATGTGAGGCCAAAGCTTGAGTATGCAGCTCCCTTATGGAATCCGTACTTGAAAAAAACACGAAACTTGTGCCAAGAATACGCACTCTCAGTTATGAGGAGAGGCTGAGGGAATTAGACTTATCATCACTATAAGACAGAAGAAAGAGAAGGGGAGGGTACGGTGACATTTTTAAAATTTCTTCATGGTTTTGACAGAGTGGATAGGGATCGATATTTTGATGTGGCTGGCTTTAAAGCTAGAGGTAATAGTTTGAAGCTTCTTAAGAAAACTTCTTTGCAGGATGTAAGGAAGTCCAATTTTAGTTTAAGAATAGTTGAATACTGGAATTCGCTAAGCGAGGAGGTACTAAATGCTAACTCATTTCTTAATTTTAAAGACAAATATGAAGCATCATTGAGTATAAAACTGGAACCGACCAGGAGACGGAGAGTAACGAGAATTAGGCTCTTTCCCGTAAACACAATTAGGTAACTGCATTTAGGTACTTACATACATATGTTGAGATTATTTATGTGTCTTTATCTAATGCATTTTCAGACTTTGTTCGGAAATAACAAGCCAGATATTCACAAATTCATTTCCACGGTGGGGTATTAGGAAAGGAATCCAGACTTAATCCCCAAACACCAACCTGTCTGTGTCCACCCCTATTCAAATGGAAACTACACGTGGAACATAAAACCTCAAAATATGCCGTAAGATAAGAGTATATTT